>CM051265.1:39100774-39348274 GCA_027921565.1 Artemia sinica
AGAGGAACAGACCCTTGTTCATCCAGACTGTAAATAACAAAAACGTGATGGTGGTCAGAATGTGGTCTAGCTACAAAGCAAGGCCAACTTTCAAAGATAAAAGTAGAGCGCGGGGACTTGATGCTTGGACAACAGCATGTCAAACCGACAAAACTATCATTGAAATGCAATGTCTAGCAAAAAGCATCTAAAGAAACAATTCTAAGCTTTTTAGGCTTTAAAAAAATTCTGTTATATAATTGTGCAGCTCTTGTTCAGAGGACATGTCTTCGAGGATTGGGTAGGCATCTTTTGCAATGGGATCTTCTTGCTATCACACTTAATAAGTTCAACAGCTGCAAGAATTATTTGAAGTTTTCTTCTCCATTGATTCCATTCTTCTCAGTGTCGAAGTACTCATGAAGCATGCGTAAAGTCATCTTACTAGAAGTAACTACGTCGGATTTTCCGTCAATATTGGCAACAACAAGCTCATCCCTCAAGGGTTCTTGCATCATTTTCTTCATGTACCTTTGAACTTGTTATGCCTCAAGCCCATCTTCGGGCAAAAAATCTTTCATTTTTGCATATAGGCCACTGATAGCTAGTTGCTCTTCATCATTTTCCTCGAAGTATGCCACCACCTTTAAAATGTCCCATGCTTTTCTGCTTCGTCGGGAATGCCAGGTTTCAACTTTTTTAGTAACAATGACGTCACTGGCAAAATTCGAGGGCACGTCACGACATATTGGAAAAGTAGCTGAGCACGACACGTAATTTACAGCGTCAGGGTCGTGGAGGTTTGCCAGTGTACTTATGCGCAAATGGACGGTATTTCCTTACTCAAACGTTTCTTTCTTTACAGACGGAAAGTAATGCATCGCAAATTTCTTTTGTTCTGGCCTGACACCAAAAATGTCCTTTCTTATTCTTTGTCTTAGGTATAACTGTTGTATCGCAATATAAACAGCAGCTTTTGAAATCGAATTCCCTCGAATGGGATTTCAGAAGACATCTTTCTTCAGCGATCTTCTCTAGCTCTGACCGCCTTTCTGCTTCTGTAATTTTACTTTCCCTTTTTCGTTATCTAAGACCAATAAAACCTTAGAAAGGACACCTTACTTGTTAAAATAGGATATGTTTTTGTTTTCCATAAATAGCCTCTCCCACTTAAAACACTAAAGAGGAATTCCCAAAAATATCCCTGTTATAGTGGTAATAGCTCACTTTTACCTTTATTTCCTTTATCTACCACACCAATAACCCCGTAGATGACAGCTTTTTCTATTTTATCACATAGTGAGCTTTCAGCTTTTTGCCCCCTCTTCCGCAATGTAAGGGTAAATTTGACCCATTTTGCCTAGAGGTAGCGATACCGATTTTGGATATGTTAATAAGCTCTTTTTTCTATCGAATGATGTAAATATCATATTTGCTGCAATTTATTCAAGGTCTATCCCTTTTTTGTCGCATCTTTATTATACTATAAGAGGATTATTATAGCATGCTTCGACATAGAGAAACTGTCCAAACTCGATAATTTCATTGAAAACGACAGACGAGGGCTTTGAAAAGAAACCATTGAAGGCACTAATAAAAGGAAGAGGGATATCGAGAGGGTTGGCACTTATTTTTCTTAGTTTCCCAGTTCTTCTTTCGATATCCAAATGAAAAATAAAGGATAAAGAACGGGAAGATCATAAGTTGGTAATTTATAAGACAATACAGGAAGGCTTTGGATGATGGAAGCAAGGAACCTGCTATTGGCTTTTGGCCATATATTCAGGGTCTTCAAGTAGGTGGAAATTAAGCTGGTCAAGTCTCCTGTCACATAACCTTTTAACCCTCAATAACGATTTGTGATTAATTTTTAAATAATTTTTCAACGTTATTTTTGTTGTAAAACCGAGCAGATTTGCGATTTTCATTTTTTTTTTTGTAATTTCGTAGGTTTAGCTTCGTCCAACTTACAATTTCTAAAAAAAACTTTGGTTTATTTCTAATTAATGTTTTATAAGTTAATAGATGTTCAGTTAATATATAAGTTAATAGAAATCTAATATTTACCATTCATCTTTTTCAGGACAGTAGCATTTTTTTTTATCAATATCTCGTAAACTGTCATTATTGGACCGATTAATGGTATTCAGATATCTGCCCAAAATAAAGAAGGCCATAGCTGTGAAGAGGGCGATAAGAGCCATTCCACCCAATGGGGGCAAAGCTAAGGAGAACTGTAATATTGTTCGCATTAGTTAGAATAACGTCAAAAGAGGTATTTCCCCAAGTCGTTGGTATTTCACTTATTTTCTTAACTTTAAGAGAAGAGCAAATTGAGTCCATCTTAGGATTATTGGCATCACCAAAAAAAAGTCCAGCATTGGGATATATAGAAATGACAAAATTAGCAATTGTCTAGCACTGCTGGATAAATCTACGTGTTTAATCACAATTTTGGTTTGGCGAGTAATAGAAGAAAGCAATTGCAATTATATAAAGGGATGGTGGAGTACCTTCGGCCTGATACTTAGCCAAAGAATTTTATCATGCTCAGATAAACTAGGGATTAAAACTATTTTGGTGTAAAGGCTATTTTTAGTCAAAATAAACAAGACACCACCACTTTTTTTTCCGAGTGGGTAGTCTGGAGGATGGACCTTAATATACTGTGAATAATTTGACACAATGGGGGACCCTGGATCATAGGACCATAATTCTGTAATAACATCTATAATAAATTATCAGATATAATATCTATTTGGTATAATTTTGGTGACACTCTAAGTTTGGTAACCTAGTCAAAATCTAGATTTTCTTTGATTGTAACTAAAAATTTAGGAAATACAAAATGACCCAAGAAATATGAAAGTTGAATTCTTTGAGAATTTCCTGGGAAGAGTTTCAATTGTAGATGATGGAGCCTTGGAAAGACAGGATTAGGGGGTTGAATCATCTAGTTTGTAGAGAGGTGGGGAAAGGACAATAATGCAAAGAGCAATCAAGAGGGCGATCTTGGTTTCCAGTTGACAGCAAAGGAAAACAACTATTATTTATTATAGAATAATTTACATATGCAAGATCTCTGAAACTAGAGCAGAATTGACAGGGTAACCACAAAGGATATAACGCATTAATTTATTAGCTGGGATAGGATAGGGATTGATTGACTTGGGTGGGGTCTTGGAAGCTTTCTAGTTTGAGGAGTCTTTGCCTTATAAACTAACTACTACTACTACTACTACTACTACTAAAAACTCACCGCAGCACCAAGCCGCCTGAGGCCAACACAGCTACGCACGCTCCTCCTCCATCCCAATCTATTCAAAGCCTCCCTTTTTACACCCTTTCACGAAGTTCCCATTTCCTTTAAATCTTTCTTTATGACGTCCTTTCACCCCAGACGAGGACGACTTGCTTTTCGCTTAGCCCTAGATGGTTGGCCGAAAAGAATAATCTTCAGCAATCTGTCATCCTTTATCCGCAAAACATGCCCTAGCTACCTCAAACTTTCTTTCATTATAGCCCTATAGAGCGGTATTGAACCACATTTTTCGTACAGCCAATTGTTTGAAATACGGTCAGTCAGCCGGGTACCCAGAACAATCCTTAAGCAATTTCTCTGGAAAACATCTAGCAAATCTTCATCCGCTCTTCGGAGCGCCCATGCTTCAGAGCCATATTTGACCGCTGTCATCACTGTAGCTTCTAATATTCTTCTTCTTCTATTTAACAGCAGGCGGGCTTTCAGTAAAACTATTTAGCCCTTTTCCTTTTGCTTCACTCTGTGGGCTACAGAGCTACTGGCTTGATTGCCTCATATTTATTAGATATATTCAGATATCTTTCAGCAGATCTTTCGACTCTAGGAGTTCAAATATAAGATGATAGATGTCGATTTCTATGCTCTGTGTGCAGGTATAGTTGGCTAGGCTCTTGGCTGATAGTGGGATTTTGTGGTGTTTGAAGTATTTTAACAGTTTACAAAGCAAGGTATGTTGTGCAGACGTCAGCATATTACATTCAAATAGGCAATGGTCAATTGTTTCATTATTCATATTACAATGCCTGCAAAGAGGGGACAGGGGAATTGAACCACTTGAATTAGAAAGCTTATATGAGAATGCAAGGAAATTTAGTCCATTTGTTCCAGAACGAATTCTATGATAAATTTTAGAAAGATACTTATTGGGAAAGGGGGAAAGGATAGGATTAATCTTATTAAAATTAATATCTGATAGCCTCCATCGGTAAATATCTCTAATTGGGATTGGTCTCCCACTTGGCTGGTCAATAAATATAGCATTTTTTGCTATTTCATCAACCTGATGATTACCACTTATGCCAGAGTGGCTAGGAATGTACTGAAAGTAAGTTTTTATGCCACTTGAAGCAAGATTATCAATAATACTGTGACAATGATAAGTGTCAATGTCCAACTTATATTGAGGAGCTGAGGCCAGCAACTCAAGGCTTGATAAAGAGTCGGAATATATGATAATATTATTCGAATTTTCAATCAAAGGTTGGTTTTGCTTAAGGTGTTCTAATGCCATGATTATGGCATTTAACTCAGCAAACATTATAGATAAATTATTAAATAATCTCTCGCCCATTGCAATTTTCAGGTGAGGAAGGAAAACACCACTTGCAACCTTCTCATTCATTTTTGACCCATCAACAAATATTTGGAAGTGATTTTTATAGGTAATTGTATTAAGTTCTGCAAATTTTTTCTGGACAAAAGCAATGGGGGTTAAATCTTTATTCCATTTTGAAAATTCAGTATTTATTATGGGAAATGACCAATTCCATGGGGGGGATTGGAGGAAAGTAGGTGCAATAGACTTTGCTGGTACAGGGAACTTCTTTTGAATATTGGCATACTCATCTGCAATACCTCTATACATGGCTGGATTTCTTAACCAATTATGTAATGTGTGTGAGCTATTTGATTCAATTTTTGTAAGATGTTTTATCAAGAGAAAGCTACGTCTCTCCCTTATTGTTGTTAATCCACTCTCCATAAGCAGAAACTTGGTACTTGTGGGTTTCCTAAGACCAAATATGAGACGTATTATATCATTTTGTGTTGTTTCAATTTTTGCATCTGGGTCTTTGCACATGCACCATAGACAATGAGCCCATAGTCAATATGGGGTCTTATATGTGATTTATAAAACTGGAGTAAGGTTTTCTCCTTACAACCCCAGGGTGTGGAAAGAAGTCTTTTTAGTATATTTGCTTTTCTATAACATTTTTTTATTGTGTTTGAAATGTGGAGGTGGAAATTAAGTTTTTGGTCAAGCATGAGACCTAGGTAATTAATATTATTATCTTCTGGAATAGTTGTTTTATTTAGAGTTAGTTTTGCATTAACATGGTTTCGCTTCCGGTGAAATTGGATTATTTTTGACTTGGTGGGTGCAATGGGTAAATCTGAATGTTGAGAGAATTTTTCAAACTGGAAAAGTGACTTTTGCAGATTTGACTGTGCTATCTGAAAGGTGTTGCCAGATGACCATAGCACCAGATCATCAGCATATTGTAGATTCGTGTGGGGTAGGTTCATGTCCCAGAGATATAGGGCAAAAAGGAGGCAACTGAGGACTGCTCCCTGAGGTAGGCCTTTGGATATTGTTTTTTGGGGTGAAGAGGCTGAACCAACACAAACAATGAAACTTCGCACTTCTATGAAGGATTTAATAAAGGATACTAGCTTAGGAGGTTCACCAAGGTTTGCAAGTTTATTTAAAAGGATTTGGTGGTTCACATTGTCATAAGCTCCTTCAAAATCTAGGAAAGCTGCCACTAGGATATTATTTTTTGAGAAAGATTCATTTATTGCATTTGTTAGCAAAATGAAAGCATCTGTTGAGGAGTGGTATTTCCTGAATCCAGTTTGAGTGTGTGGGATCATATTATTTTTCTAAACAAACCAGAGGAGTCTGTGATAAATCATTTTCTCCATTATTTTCCCCATCACAGGTGTAATCATTATGGGCCTATAAGACTCAGGGTTATCTTTTGGTTTATTTTTCTTTAGGATTGGTAGGAGGGACGAACATTTCCATATATTGGGGAACCTAGAAGATGCCCAAGCGTGATTATAACAATTTAGCAGTTCTTGTTTGTATGAAGGTGTGAGATTCTTTATCCATGTAGGGTGTATATTGTCATAGCTACTGCTAGTTTTGGACCTAATATGATGTATTGCATTATTCAATTCCTGGATTGAAAATGGATTAGTTATGTACTCGGATCCTGGGCGTGGTTGGTAACTAGGGTTCATAGGAATTGTGGACAGTTTGCTTTGATTATTTGATGTTAGCTTATTAACAAAAAGAGTTGCAAATAGGTTAGCCTTTTCATTATCATTGTCATAATGGGTATTATTATGTATAAGCTCATACAGGAGTGGGTTGGGAGAAGTCTTTTTCCCACATATGTGGCTTATGACTTTATGTATAATTGGCTCATTTGTTTCTCTGGAGAGATTATTTGCAAAATTATTCCAGTATTTATATTTAGCATCTATTATAGTCCTTTTTAGATTAGATTCTGCTTGTAATTTTTTTAAATATGTAGTAGGTGTTGGTTTTTTTTATGAATTCTGTCCTAGCTGCCTTTTTTATCCTCCATTTATTTAGGCACTCATTTGTCCACCATGCTTTAGGAATTTGTTTAGGGAATGTTTTCTTAGGTGTTGTCCTGGGGATAGCATGATTAGCTGTATTTATTAGTAAAGATGTCAACGCTTCAGCATGTGTGTCAACTGTTGTGTTAGAAATGCATGAACTTTGGGTGAAACTTGTAATTTCATCATTTAGCTTATTTTGGAAAATAGACCAATTTGCTTTAGTGTTGATATATTTGGATGTATGAGATGAAGTTTCAGCAGGTTCATTTAGGGAGCAAACTATAGCAAAGTGGTCTGTACATAGACTATCAATTTTATTTATGTAAATTTTGTTCAAAAAATTTAAAGACACAATTTGTAGGTCAATTGTGGAGAAATTGCCACTTTTGGGGTTGAAATAAGTATTCAGGTTTGGAGGGGTAGCAACAACTAATTCATTATTATTTGAAGTCATATGCTCAATAAATTTACCAGCTTTATTTGCTGGTTTATTCCCCCACAAAAGGCTGTGGGCATTGAAATCACCACAAATAATGATATTTTTTAACATATTAGAATTATTTATATAATTAAAGAAATCCTTGGCATCTGTAGTTTGGCCATTAGGGTTATAAAAGCTTATTATGTAAGTTTTTAAATTATTCAGCCAAACACTTATACCAATTACATCAACATCATTTTCAAAATCTGGAAAATTGATGCCACAAAATTTTATATTATTATTAACTAATAAAGCTACACCACCTCCTTTTCTCGCTGAAGATCTATCCTTTCTCAGGATAGTATATCCCAGAGACTTAATTTGTTGATTTTGGGTTAAATGAGTTTCCTGGAGGCAAGCAATATTAATTGAATTATTATTCATAAATGATATTAGTTCATTTAGCTTATTTTCTGTGAGTGATCTTACATTCCATTGGAGTATTGATAAATGTTGTGTTGTTGATTTATTCTTCATATGACTGTGTATCAATGTTCAGCTTTGTTAAGAGTAAAGCAAGATCTTTTTTTGCTTGAATGAGCATATCATCTGGGATGTAGATTTTTGCCAATTCTGCAATAATTTTTGTTTTCTGTAGTTGATGTATGTTCATGGCTTGAACTGCATTACAGTTTAAAATGAATAAGCATATATTTGGGGATTGCATTTTTGGTAGTGCATCCTGTTTGTTGGTTAAGGGATTGATTCCTGGTAGTGTTTCTGGTTTGTTTCTTCTTGGGAGGGAGGGCCAGGCTGGCCTCATCTCACCGGACAAGGAGGCTTGTTGGCTTGGTGATTCCTTCTGATAGGGATTTGAGCTAGGGGGCTTAGAAGATGGTGTTTTATATGGGGTGCTTGATGCATTGGGGGCATTTGACTTGGGGGTTTTGGTTGGTTTCATTACAGGCTTTATTTGGTATTGTTGGGCAGCATTTGCTTCCATTGCTGCAAAGGGGTATGGGATGGCCTTCTCTGTTGATATTTGGAGTGTTAGAGCTCTTTTCTTGTATGCAGGGCATAATGATTTATTTGTAGATTCATGTGGGCCTTTGCAATTGATGCATGTAGGCTGAGTGTTGTTGCAAGTTGTCAGCTCTTTAGGATGGAAAGATTTACAATTACTACACTCTTGGAGAATTTCATTGCATTTGTTTGTCGTGTGTCCCAGTTTGAAACACTTCTGACACTGAATAGGCTTAGGTTTGTATTCCTTGTGTGGTTTGATTTGCCCAAATAGGAATAATTTTTCTGGGATTTCAATTTTATCCTTCAGTGTGAATAAGAAGGATCTACTAGTTTTTAGGCCATTAGAGTTAGGTTTTCCAAGTTGGGTAACATCCTCAACTGGGATTGTGTTTCCAGTCCTATCTGAAAGGCCTTCTTTTAACTCCTGAGTAGATATCTCTGGGGGAACATTATAAACTACTATTTTTGTTGGTGGTTGTTTTGGGTTCCAATTAGATGCAATAATTGGGGTATTCAGAAGGGATTTAAGGTTAATTATTGTGTCTGCTGATTTCTGATCTTCTACAGCTATTAGCAGAGATCCATCACGGTTAATGTTAAGAGAGAACATTGATTTTAGCAATTTAAAAATTGCAACTCTTATTGCAGTGATCATTTTTATTTCAAAGGGGGTAGTGGGAGTAATTTTAAGGTAAATTCCTAAGTTTTTGGAGGGAGGATCTTGGGCAGGGAGAGGGGAAATGCTTTTAATTGGGGAGATTTTTTTTCCTTTTTTAGAACTTCTAGAGAGGACCTCTTGAAACCCATTATCATCATTTATGGTTACATTAGCCCCTACACTTATCATTGTCCTATTCTCCGAATTGGAGCTATCATTAGAACTTTGAGATAGGGTGCTTGACCAGCCAGGATGGGTATCTTTCACTATGACACTTTCACTGGAATTTGATTTGGGATCTGGGGGGACTTTTTTTTGGAGGACTTCTAATCATTGCCTATTGGAAAAAGCTTTAAACACAAAAATAAAACTAAAACAAGAAGGGAAAATAGATGATATCAAACCGTCTGCACTATACTATGGGGAAGATAAACACCACAGTATAGCCTTGAGGATGACTTGAGCAGAATTGGTTTAGTACAACTGCTGATTAGAAGAGATAATAATCACAAGAAAATATATTTCGATTTTCTTATAAGGTTGCTGTTGTGTTGATGTTGTGATATTCTAATCTCGGTTTGCAGACTTATATTCCTATTCTTTCAAACTTTTTTTTAACTGTGAAAAAACACCCTGAGTCTTGGCTATTCTCCTTTTAACATCTTTACTGCTCCCACCATCTTTACTAATAATACTACCAAGGTAAGTGAAGATGCCCACCTGATCAATCTTTTCATTACCCAACGTCACCTTTTCATCTTCATTTATTCCTAGCCTTAGTGACTTAGTCTTCTTAACATTAATTTTCAAACCTATTCTAGCACCCTGAACTCGTAAAACCTCTAAAAGTTCATTCATTTTGCTCACACTTTCATCTAAGATGCTTAAATCATCAGCATAATCTAAGTCCAGGAGACTTTTTCCTCCCTATTTGATTCCGTGGTCTCCCATTGCCTTTCCTGTGCTCCTTAAGACAAAGTCTATTAAAACAATCCATATAAAGAGGGATAGAACACAACCCTGCTTAACTCCTGATTTAATACGAAACCAGCTTCTAACCTCATTTCCTACCTTAACCGCGCAGTGTTATTCTCGTACACAACACTAATCACTTTAATGTATTTGTCTGGTATACCATACAAGGATAAAACCTTTACTAAAGCTCTTCTATCAACAGAATCGAACGCTTGCTCATAACCTATAAAACTGAGGACCAAAGGTGTTTGACAACTCAGGCACTTCTCAATTATTAACTTAATAGTGACCATTTGGTCGACACATCCTCTACCTTTTCTAAAACCACGCTGTTCTTCTCTTAAAACTTTGCCTAACCAAGTTATTAAAATTATTTAACTCCACAATCCTTTCATCACCTAAAATCGTAGCTAGGTCGGATTTACTGTTATACCAAATAGGCAACTGGTCTATGGCTAACTAGCATTCAGGGGCCTACTGAAGCTTGCTTTGTAAGTTATATAGCCGACATGTTAAACGCTACAAAGTCAATGCACTAAGCATATGGAGTCACAGGCTATACTATAAAAAGATAATGAGACTTAAATCTTTGTAAAGAGTCGTGCGACTTCTCTGTATTTTTCCTATGACCATTTCACATGGAAGGAGTGGTCATGGAAACTTATCTTTGGGCCCCTTTAACTGGAAATTGGAAGTTCTAGTACCTTTTTCAAGGGCCGAATGTGATTGGAGGGCAGCCCCCTCCTTTACTTTTGTCCATTTGGAGGCCTTCTATTTAAAACTTTCATAGATCACTGCCTTACCTAAGGGGACAACAAATTTTGCTTGAAGAGGAGGGTGTTTGAGGGATGAGGGATGAGTCGATAGCCTAGTTGTCCCTGTTCATTCGAAACTTGCAGCCAATAAGCTGTATTTCCAACTAAAATCTTGACAAAAAAAAATAGTTTTCTTAAATTAACTTCAGAAAACGTTTTACAAAAAATGTATTTAAAGATGAGCAATTTGCTATATCAAAACCTTGACAAAAAGAAATAATCTCACATAATAATTCAAATTTAGAAGGAACAGAAAATACTTTAAATGAATAGATAAAACGCACAGAAATTCAAATGAATGATCGCATAAAACATAACGACAACAGACCCTGTTTTGGATTGATAAATTTATCCGAGAATGAATTGAAATGAATAGTCATTTCAAACTTGAATGGATCAGAAATTACCTCAAACAAGAGTGTGGCTACCACCCCCTAAACCCGCTAAAGACCAGAGCGTGATTTTACCTTTAATGAAAACTATATATATTTCAGCTTTGTGTTTTATTTTGTCATAGTTTCCACAACACCAATAACAAAATAACTTTACGAGGCAGATCAAGGTTTACAAGTAAAAGCTACTCTCAATCTCTCTTAAAGGCCTAAGTGTCATTTCCAATTAACTGAAAACAATATATCTATTTTCAACGGTTTCTTTTATTTATCAAAACACGAACAACAAAAACAAAAGAAAATTATGATAATAATCAAGATTACAGAAGAGAAAAAAAAGTTTCTTGCAATAATTGCAATTGTGACTTTCAATCATTTGAAGAGGATAATTTTTTGTCATAGCTTTTCCTTTAGATTTGTTTCGCTTGAACAAATAGAGAACTGAGTCTAACTAAAATTTTAAAATGAACGTTTGTAATTTTTGAAGCAATATGTTTGGTTTGTTGAAGCAATATTTTGGACTGACATGTCAACAAACGATTTTCTATACATTTCAAAGGATTTTGATTAAAGGATTGAATTTTGTTTTGCTTGAACATTGAGAGAATTGAGTCTAACTAAAATCTTAAAATAACCGTTTGTAATTTTTGAAACAATATGTTTTGTTTGTTGAAGCAATATTTTTAACTGACGTGTCAACAAATGATTTTCCGTACATTTCAAATGATTTTGTTTAAATAGGAGAAAGCATCAATAAAAGTTTCCTGCATCAGTAAAGCAGAAATGACATTCTGGTCTTTAGAGGGCTTAGGGGGGCAATAGCTCAACAGTTATTTGTGGTAATTTCAGTTAATTTTGGGTTTCATTTATTCCTTCATAGCGATTTCTGTTTGTATTAACCTTTTTTGGATTTTTTTTTTTTAAAGATAAATTTCTGTTCATTTTCAACTGATGTTTTACTCATTTTTATTATTGGCTTATTGTAGGAATATTTGCAAAGTTTTTTTTTCAGTTTTTCTACTTGAGAACTAAAGTGTTCGTTTGTAATTTAAATCTTGGACAAAGTTTGAATATTCAATCGAAATTTTTGACTAGCTTAATTATACACGAGATTAATTATAATTTTCACGAGATTAATTATATTTTGCTATAAAATTTAGCTTGGATTCATGCATATGCCTTGGAAATGTACATAATTTCTGGTTGTATATTCCCTTGAATATCCATGCACCTTCATCAGCCACTTTAATTCTTTTCTTGTTCTGTTTTTTTTTTTTTTTTTTTTTTTTTTTAATTGTTTGTATACATGTCTGTCATGTTCATTCATAAAGCAGAGCTCTGTTTTGGTGTTTTGAAAAAAAAAATTGGACGTCACGATTTAATGCAACCAGATTTGTTTCCTTGGCCTTTAAACTATAATGGAGGTGGTGATCCTTGAAAGTTTTAAGGCATCTGGAAAGTATTTTCTGGCCTATTTTTGGCCCAGTTTTTGAAAGGGGAGACCTCACCCCCAACTTAAAAGTTTTCTTTTATGTTAGAGTGCATTTTAATTAGAGACGTAACGTTTTAACTTTCAATATGTTCAAAAAAAGGAGTTTGTTGACCATGCTTTGGCCCCAATTTTCAGGCGAACCAATATTTTTTTCATTTTTCTGTGAAGTGGGGTCTCCTTTATTCAAGGAATTCGGGATATAGTTTTCAAGCCAATCAAATAAAAAGATTTTCGTTACTTTTCGAAGAAAAGCTTTTTTTACCCTTTTGGGACCTTTCCCATAAGAGCAAATATTGTTTATATTTTTCTTTGTGCATTTTGGATCTCTTGACCAAAGAACTTGAAAACATAAGCTTGATTGGGTCTTTAGGAAATGCTCTTGACCCTTTCTGTGGCCTTTTTGGGAGGACTGAAGCCCAAACTAATTTCTGTGTATTGGGTTCCTGTTGAATGTCTTATTGGCTTATGTTTGTGAATACTAACCAAGTACAATAATAAATTTCATATAAGTTATTAAGGAACCTATAATTTATTCTGTCAATAAAAACACTCGTGGTTGGGAATGCAGAGACAAACTCAGAGGAGCATCTGCTGGGCTACTGATATGGAAGTTAAGGCAAATAGCTAGCCAATGCAGATATTCTTTTTATTTTTGATTAGACAGACTGTCATATTTCAACTTGAGGCATTGACCTCCAGCATCTTATGGAAATTTTTACAGCTGGGTTTTGGCTTAGTTTGTAAATTTATATCCCATATTAACCCATACTGTTTATATTTTTATATAAACTGTTTACATACTGTTTATATATTTATACTGTTTATATATGCCGACAAATACTCCGTAAATGTCTAGGAAGACTTCGGTTTCTACCTCATCTATTCTAGGTTACAAGAAAAAAGAGTGAATTAAATACATACAGTTGTTTTGCCACATCCAGCAGGTCCAGCCATTAAAATAGAATTACTTTCCAAACATTCCACAGTTTTTTTAACAAGATCATGTAGAGGCTGCCAACATGGGTGAGACTGTAGAATACTGGTTTCTGGCCTAAAACTAAATACGCACTAAATATATATATATAGCCTATATATATATATATATATATATATATAATATATATATATATATATATATATATATATATATATATATATATATATTTATTCATATATATATATATATATATATATATATATATTCATATATATATATATATATATATATATATATATATATATATACTCCTACTAATATATATACTCCTACTGGTGATACTGTGTTTGATGATGCCTAGGGCTCTACTAGCATTGGCTGAGATTTTCTGTGAGTGGGAGCTGAATTTCAACTGGGAGTCAACGATGATGCCAAGGTCACTCTCCTCCTGGACAGGCTCAATTGTGTGGTGACTTCCAGAATTTTGGGTCATGAGGTACTGATGTTTGGGGTTTTTGTGTCTGAAGTGTATGACCTTGCATTTTTCTGCATTGAATTCCAGCAGCCATCTTTTGACCCAGGAGCACATGTGGTTGAGATCAGTTTGGATGGATTGGATGGAAGAAGAGGTGTTGGCAGGACCTATGAGTTTTGAATCATCCGCATATAGGGTGGTTTTGTTGCTGGTGATGAGGGGTAGCTCATTTATATAGATGTTGAACAGGGTGGGGCCCAGGACGCTGCCCTGGGGAACCCCACTAGTGACTTTGATTTTGTCAGAAAGGACATGGCTGTTTGGTCTGGTTATCACTTTCACTTGCTGTGTTCTGTCCCTCAGAAAGTTCTTCACAATATTTGCCTTGGATTTTATGTACTTGACAGAGTCTTTGATTTAGGCTAGATGCTTTGTTCTTACTTTATGATCTCATTCAGTGATTCCAGGTGCCTGACATTAAAAAGCACACCACAGGAAGCAAAAATGTGCTGTTGGTGCATTTTTGTCATAATTTTTTTATGGTTTGAAATTCAGGGGAAATTAGATCTTGCAGGGATGAGTGCAAAAAAAAAAATAAAATAAAATAAAATTCAGAGACAATATTGCCAGATAGGCACAAATTGTGTGAATTTTGTCTTTCAGAAAACTAGCACTCAAAATTGGTAGGATTCAGTCTTCAATGACAGATTTCAGCACCAGATTCTGAAATCTGAAACAGTGAAGCATTTTTTGACTGGTTACATACACTTTTGTGGTTGAAATTTTCTGCTCTCAATCTCTGGCTTGACAAGAAAGACATTTTCCTTGTTCTCTGGTATGTCAGAGAATTAAATAAAAGTGGGAATTAAAGAAGATCTAACAAAGAAAATACTTGCCAATATCTAAGGTGGTATTTTACATTACTTTGTGGCTGATATGCTGAATTATTCTCTATCATCAATAGAAATTGTGATTAAGAACTAAAAAAAGAAATGGGCACTCAGTATACTGGTCTTGTAATATAGATAAGTTATACAAAAACATAGAAATTAAAATCGCATTTGACAAAGATAACTAATAGATGGGATTTTCTAATGAAGAACACAAGAGAAGCATGATCCTTTAAGGTCACATTTCTCCAAAATGTCATTTAGCATGCTTTGATAATTTAAAATTTAGGTTGTGATGGAGCCTGGAATGTGATATGAAAATCCCTATGGGGTTCTGAAAATTCCATCTGTCTTTATTGACAGATTCCTGAATCTGTCAGTAGAAGTTGTCAATAAAGACTAAACTTTAAGATTTTGAGTTTGGCATCATTATTGTGAAGGCAAAATCCACTGATTTTTTTTTACATGTGCAAAATCGACGCAATGTGCCAATTTGAAAATTCAATGCACAATCACCTTAAAAAAATGCCCAAATGGCACAAATGTGCACCACCTGGCAACTATGATCTTATTTCCAAGATTGGACAATGTTTTCCAAGTTAAGAGTCATGATTTAAGTTTAAGTACAATATTAGGCTCCACTTATGACAGTCAGTGCATACATAATTGTTAGTGTTGTAGGGTTATAGCTTAGCCTAGACCTATAGATAAAAAATTCAAGCCAATCACACAAAATTTCACTGCTAAGAGGCTAGAAACATCTCATAGCCTACCTTAAGAGCGATTCTAAAATAGTCATTATTACTAGTTGCTCAAACTAGACACAGATGCAATTTCTCTTCTTCTTAAAAGAAGCAGCTGCATGCACGTTTTGCAATATTAAATATTTGAATTTACAATACAAAATGCTATGCTGAGTTGTACGACTCAGCCGGTTATTTTAGGTGCTACAGGCGCTTTTTTGCGTGCACCAGTCGGTTTAACCAATGACAGAATTGGTTCTACCAGTTTGAATGTTTGTCGCAAAAATAGACTAAGTAAACACACTTAACATTATCACAGTTTTACTTATAAGTTGGCCACAAAATCATGATTAAATGTTTACTTCAATTTCCATTCTAAAGAAAAAACAGAGTACATTTTACCAGAAAGTGTTTTTTCAATACTGAGGTCAAAGTGACAAACATATGCAAAGTGTGAAAATAATAGTTGTATATGTGCATAGAAAATAAAAATATATGGGATATTGAATAAGGAAGATTATCATTCACTAAAACCAGTGTCTATCCTTTCATTATCGAACAGAAATGCATCAAACTGTCAATAAAGCACAAGTTGATTTAACTGAAACTTAAAAGAGATAAGTTACAAATTAGTTACATCTAACTAAAAATGAGGTTTTTCTCTTCAAAGCCATTATTTTTTGTGAGATTATAAAAGGGTTGTGTAGAGTCCTATTCATGCTGGTGTGAATTGTAAGTGTAGAGTCTCTATCACAAATAAAATCACTGTTTCCTTTTTATAGATTAATTAGATTGTGAGTAAAAAACAATCTTCACTGCCTTTGACACGGGAGCATAAATATTTGAGCAACATCTCAACCTGTTAACAGTGTCCCCAAAAGCATGTTCAACTACAATTCTCGTTTGAGAAAGTTTTATATTATAATTTTTTTGTTCTGTTGATATTCTGTTCAGTCTTCTTAAAAGGCACTAGTAGCCAAGGTTGAACAGGAAAATCACTGTCACCTAGAATGTGATAATCTCCTGAGAAAGAAAGTCTACTTTGACGATCTAATGTGGTCTGTCTATACCAATCAAAGTTTTGAAAAACAGCTATCGTGGTTGCTTCTGAAAACCATTGCAAGAAAATAATTTTGATCAAAAGACTATTCCCATTGGTTTATTTGCTCTCCATTTTTTGCATTAAATATGAAATGGAAACGGTGCTTTAAAATCTCAGTTAATCCATTAAAGACTACGTAGTGTAAAACTATAAGTATTAAAAGCTATTTCACGACAAATAGTAAAATAGCAATTCCTTAGGAATCAGCAAATCCCAATCCTTAGTAATTCCCACTAAGATGGATTCTAATTTATTACTAATGGCTCAGGAGCGTGTACTATGGAACCTCGCCTTAGTAACTAAACGTGTGTATTTACACAAACTGAAAAGATTGATTGGGGATACAAATCATATTAAAGACTAATAACAATAATTTAAGTCTGTCAGTTTTTAATACAGTATATTTTATCACTTGGAACTACTGCTTGAAGTTATAGTTTCGAACTTATAGTTTGAAACGCTGTGCACAACGTTTTATTTTGCTGCTATCATATTAAATTGATACATTTGATCACTTTCAAGTGGCCCTTCCTATGTAATGACTAACAAGAAGAACAAAATAAATCACTGAATATATTTTTATTAAATAATCATATAAAACCAACAGAAAAAAAACAACACATGACAGGCTCTGTCCCTTGAATCAAGCTAAAGTACCCTAATACTTTCTAAATGCTGAAAAACATCAATTGCTCAACAAAGATTTAATTTTTTTTTAAACCTAAGCAAAAAGAACAGTCCACCGAATTTGCTAGGATGTCATTTATGGAAAATAGTGGCAGCACGTTTATGGGACGACTGGTTTCTATTTTGGTACAATACCCTTGTGTGTCTCTGGAGGCACATGAGGATCTAAGATAGGTCTTATAAATGCTAGAAATGAGAGCTGAAATAATCGAATTAGCTTGCATCAAATACAATGTGTTCAAAAATATAAGCAGCTAATGACAAATTTTACTCTTTTTCTAAAAATCCCACGAAGTAAAAAATTTGGGGAGTACACAAAGAATTAAATGAATGCATTAATCCAGACACAAAATACTTGCATTTCTAATTGCAATTGTCAAATTGATTTACGATTTAGCACTTCCAGGGCAATGGTACAGGGTGGCATGGAACTTTCTAACCCCCTTTGGAGTAAGAGAAAAGTCACTTCCATCTGTAAAAAGGGTATCTTTTTTTTGCTGGAAAAAAAATTAATTTCCCTCGGATCTGTACCAAGGTTAAAGGGATATCTAGTTTCTTTTTTTTATTTGTCTTTTACTGTCTATAATCTAGAAGGTTTCGTTTTTTCTTAGGTCCAAAGGCATAGCTGTCCCTACAACAAAGACAAAAGAAGAGAAAGAGATTTGGAAAGCAGACACCAAGGAAACTTGGAAATAAAAAATAAAATTCTTAGAAGCATATAAAGAGAAATGAAAGACCAAAAAAAATACATTTGGTTTCACTTTATCAATCTATATATTTTCATTTCGCTTTAATAAACTCATCTTTATCTTTACAAGCTTTACCCTTGAAGATTGTACATACTAAATTTTATTTTCTTCTCAAATATGGTCAAGATCTCATGATTTAGCGTTTAAACCTAACATAGAAATGAAATATATGTGTATATTTAATAGTTGAATATGTACATAGAAATGAAAAATATGTGGGATACTGAATAAGAGACTATTGCTGCTCAAAACCAGTGTCTATCCTTTCAATATCTTATGCAAATTTATTACACTGTAAATAAAACACAAACTGATTTAACTATAACTAAAAAAAGATAAATTAAAAAATAATTCACATGTAACTACAATTGAGATGAAATTAGGTTTCTCTTTTCAAAACCATTCTGTGATGAACTTCTGGAGGGGTGGTGTAGACTCCTATTCACCCTGGTGTGAATTTCAAGTGTAGGATCTCTATCACAAATAAAATCCCCATTTTCTATTGACACATTGTGAATTAAACAAGACGCTGTAACAATCTTCACTGCCTTTGTTACAGAAGCATAAATATTTGAGCAAAGTCGGAATCGGTTCACAATGTCCCCAAAAGCATGTTCAACTACAATTCTCGTTTGAGAAAGTTTTTTATTATACTTTTTTGGTTCTGTTGAGATTATGTTCATTTTTTTTAAAAGGCACTAGTAACCAAGGTTGAATAGGAAAAGCATTGTCACCTAGAATGTGATAATCTCCCGAGGGAGAAAATCTAGTTTGAGGATCTAATATGGTCTGCCTATACCAATTAGATCTTTGAAATACATAACTATCATGGTTGCTTCCAGGAAAACCCGCACAAATATAAGAAAAACGTCTATCTGGAAGCACTACTGCTAATAATATTATGGAATGAAATAGCTTGTAATTTAAGTAGTCCTTTTGACACTTAACTGGAGCATTAATTGGTATATGGCATCCATCAATACATCCAATCAATCCAGGGAAGCCAGCTTGTTCTTTAAATTTAGATGCAATATTTGAGAGAGAATCAACTTCTGGCCACTTTATTACTTGTTTGTAGTTTTCAAATATACTGTCACAAATTGAATCAACTGCTGTCCAGACAGCAAATTGAGACCGACCAAACTTTTCAGCAATAATACGGATTGCTCCCTGATTTGCCAAATAAGTCAGGGTAATGAGAAGGGACTCATTCAGATTAAGGGGCTTTTGTCCCCCATGGTACACTTTATCATCTGCAGAACTGAAAAGAATAAAACCTTTAGAAAAAAAAGTCCAAGAACAAAATTTGCAATGCTGTTTTTTCCGAGGGGATTAGTATATATGTTATCTATTTTGTTATATACAACAAATATTTTCTTGTAGGGCCTTATGTGAATCATAGTTTATTTGGAAAGCTATTTTTGTAGCTTCAATATTTCAGCTAAATGGAAAGATTGAAACTTTTCTTCTTAGCAATTGCTTTAGTAGACATATAATTACAAACTAAACCCTATTTGAATGTTGCTGAAGTTTGTTAAATAAATTGTAATCAATGAAATTTTGCTATTTTCCCCTTATGCAGTCGTGTCTTATCATTTAGTGTTTTCAAATTTTAACAACATTAAATATAGTTCAACCAGCTACAATGGGAGCAACGAAGCCATAGGCAACATGTGAACTGTTTCTTCATATACAGTTTTATACTTACTTCACAGAAATTTCTAACTTTGTTTTCAAATTCACTTCATTCAAAAAAAATATGATGTAAACAAATTTAGTTTAGAATTAAAAGGTTCAAAAAAGCTAGTTTTGAATGACAAATGTAAAGCATCTAATCAGAAACTTAGCAAAAACAAGGGGCAGTATGTCTTAATAAGTAGTCAACCAAAAAATCAATTGAGTGGACCAGTATTGGCCTTACATATTTCAGACATTCTTGACAGTCTATTGAGGAGACCTTCATCTAATTTAATATTTTTAAAGGTTTGGAAGTAATGACATTCAACTTCATGGAAAGGTTGTATATTGCACTAAACTTGGGTACCTCTTTCTTAAAAAATTTCAGCTGGTGAATCCCCTATAAAGAGTTTAATCCAGATTAAAATAACGTTTTCAAGAGAAGAAAACTAAATTAATTAATGGTGTATTTAATTAACAGTTGACCTTAGGTTTAATTTTCAACAAAAACAGAAAACTTTGGGAGTCACAAATCTTTATTTTTAACTCTGTTCTCTGGTGAAATTGAAAGAAATAACTACAACTGAAATAAATGAATAACAAAATAGCTACTAATTCTCACTAAATTATAATTACCAACAAAAGCTCCTAAGAATTTGAAACGTTGATCTGGTTACACGAAAGTGGCGCCAGAAGTCCCTGTCTGAATATGTAGCCACTGTTTGCATGTACCCAATGTGTACAGGATGGCATTCAGGTTCAATACATTTGAAAACATTTTCAAGTTCCCAAGAAAACTGTAGAAACTGCAAGTCTTCTTCCTCTGAAGAATCACTGTCAACAGATGAAGAGCTATCAAAGATAGTAGGAAAAATATGCAATGACATGTTAGAATCTTGCATTGTTGGACTGAAATAAATTTTCAAAAATTATTTTACAATTATAATATGAATTTTTCTGTCAGAATACATGCATACTTTTTAAGACCCTACATTGAAATCAATATAGTTTTATATTGCTATAATCTAAAGACTATGATATTTGGCAAAAACATTAATATAATCTCTGGTAAAAACATCTATATTTTGAAGCATATCTTATTTACTTAACATCAACCAAAACAATAAGAAAAGGAAGTGAAACCAATTCCCAAAAATGCAGGGGAGGGTGAGGAGAGGGGTGGCAAAAACAACAAGTTAGCCATGATTAAATAGAAAATAGCAATGAAATAGAATTAAGAAGGTATTTTTCAAAGTCTAGGATGGAAAACAGCCCCCCCCCCAAAAAAAAAATTGACACCCCTGAGAAAAGGGGTATGGCAATGAAAATTAAGAGCTGCAAGAGAGTGTGGATTTTCTCCACATAAAAAACACTAAAATACTACAGTGTCACAGTCGACGGACTGCTATTAACAATAATCAAGGTATTGTTGACACTTTGAATTTTTCCAAGAAAGTCCGAGGGCAGACAATAGGATTTGTACTGGGACATGCAGGGGTCCATATTAAATACATTGATTATTTGACTGGTGTTCATGGCGCCAAGTCTAGTAGAATACTGCCTTTGGGAGTGATTTCCCAATAGGTTTCATATTGATTTAGTGAGATTAGTGCAATACTCTCAGCCAATGGGTCGGAAAATGTACACTCTAAACGCACACTCCCCGTACGTACTATACTCATATCCTGTGTACCAGACAAATCCAGAACAATGATACAATGTGTTTTAGCAAACATATCTTTGGTTATACCATTTTCAAATAGTTGAGAGTCATGATCTAGGGTTTGCATGGTCAACTCGTACAATGTTCTATAGGATTTATCAAAAGATAGATTGTAGAGTGGGATGCCGTTTACTTTGCACACAAGAGATGAAAGTCCAAACATCTCGAATTTATGTGGGCATTCAGTCCATGATCCTATTGCACTGGCGCTTTTTACAAATGCCAAAGCAAGTTTTGACGGAATTTCACCATTGATAAAGGATGAATCGGTGAAGGTGCGTGAGCCCATTGCAATATGACGCTGATTGGTGATTGTATGAGGAACAAGTAGTTTAATATTATTTCCATTGGCTCTCAGTTTTTCCACTGCCAAAGCAACAGAACTCATGACCTGTTGTTTGTGTACATGAAGTATTGCCGAAGTGAGGGAGAGACTTACATCAGGATTGACAGCAAGTTCTTTTCTCAATATGAAATTGGAGGGTGCAAGCGTTAGTTTTATATCCACTTTAACATTGGGTGGCAGCCATTGGGGTATATTAAATATTTCATGATATATTTTTCCAACTAGATGTAATTCACTAGTTGTAGCATTTTTAAGTGCATCTGTACTATCAGTATTAGTAATATATTCATATCATTGGAGGTGCCTCTCAATTCCTTGTATGACTTGGTGTCATCAGCATGAATTGCATATAGCTTGTATAATTTGAGAGATTGTTGCTTGTGCTCACCAGCGTGCCATTGATGTAGACACTAATTTGACGAAATAAATTATGTAATATACAATTTTCATAGGATATTCCATCGGCCCGAATTGGCATTGCATTATCGGATTTCCGGACTTTCATTTGCAAATCTATAAATGTTGAAGACATGTCCATAAAGTAGTCTTCATTGGAATAAATTTGAAAGTGGATATTATCGGAGAGGGGTTGTTGTGGATAAAATTGTTCATAGTATCCATGCTTGACACTCACATCAACATTTTCAGCATTGAATAGATTCAATGAGGCGGTGATTGAAGGTTGAGAATCCTTATGCGGTAGGTAGGACATTTTAGGAGAAGAAATCTAGTTTCGATCTAAAAATTTTCTTCCTGGGACTTCTTCTTCTGTTTACAGCACGTGTCGGCTTTTTCCTTCTTTTCTTTGACAAGAGGGATGATGTCTTTTCGTTTCCGACCTGAGTGGAGACTGATGAGTGATGCATTGTTTCTTGACCTTTTTAAGCCTTTACCATTTTGTTTTAATCTCTCGCCAAGGGTTCGCGCACTGGACCTAAGATTTTCCGAAGCACTTTTTTTAAAATCCTTGCCAGAGCCCCAATCGTATAGTGTAGAGGATGCAAAATCTGTCGCAGCCGGTACAAGATATTTTCTAGCCAGTGGTAGTGAAGAGCGAAACAGCTTAGCAAACCAACTGCCAAGACCGTAGCCAGACATTGACGAGCGACCTTTGTAGTAGTCCATTCCATTGCCCTGTTGTCTTGGGCCAAGAGTATTAACATAGCAGTCAATATCAGGACAAGTGAATACCACTTTTTTATTAGACATCTTGCTTTTGAACGATGGGTCAAAAATGGCATGTAATCACTGCCAAACCTTTTGAAATTGCTATGGGATCGCCCAATTCAGTTCTTAGTGTTAACTGACAGAGTTCCAAATAGGAAGTGTTTACGGGAATATACTGAAGATGCTTTATATTGTAGTGGTGAATATGTTCTTGATTGGTTTTTCGTTCAAGAACTCGTAGGAGGGGGATATTTGAATTACCAACCCGAGATGTTTCCACAAATGAAGCGTAGAGAAATATACAAGTGTCTGTGGAGAAGGCAGGCGGATAGTCAGCAAAAATGAAATTAGTGTTTCCGGCACTTTTACCATTGATTATATTGAGCTTAAAGCCAAGAACATCCTTTAGATTATCATTGAGAAT
The DNA here is from genome assembly GCA_027921565.1 of Artemia sinica. NCBI lineage: Eukaryota > Metazoa > Arthropoda > Branchiopoda > Anostraca > Artemiidae > Artemia > Artemia sinica. The sequence continues at coordinate 39,124,090 of CM051265.1, forward strand.
AACCTTTTCACTGGCAATAGGTGAACTAATGTAGATCTTACTCTCCTCCTTTGAATAGTTGAAATGAAAAGCTCCTTTTTTACGAGCGGAAATTCTTTTATTAATGGAACGACATAAATCATTCATACAGGTGAGTTCCTCGTAGGGTAATTCAATGTATGGATAATTCATCCAATTGACTTTTTTTGAATTTGTTCTTGATCACCTGTTGGTGGCGGCGGCCAATCACAGGGTCTAATTTTTATATCATATTTACGATCTTTTCTCAGGATGTCGTAGGTATTTTTGAGAATACAGTCGACAAGAGCCACTTCATACTTTCTATTGTCGTCGAATTCTATGGTGGGGGAGAGTTTCGTCCAAAAATCACTTGTTCTATTCAAGTCATTGTAGAGAGGATCGGAACCATTGGACATGAAAGTCACATAGAAATCATTGGGCATTGTTAATATCTTCAGCACTGACCCAAGAATCAAAATCTGAGTTGTATCCTAGCCAGCGAACAAACAACTGTCTCTTGCCCCTACGAGTACGACTCTTTAATATCTTTTCAATTTGATAAATTTCACTATTGTTTCTAACTTTTTGCAGTTCATATTCATAAAAACCGCCGAGAATCTCGTCATCTTTGGTGTCTCGCAGTCGATATGTCGTGGGCTCGGTGTCCAGGATTTTGGACACTTTAAAAAAGTTCAGTGCTCCATAAATAATTCCCTTTTTCAAAAATATTGGTGGTTCTATTAATTCGAACAGTATCACCAACATTGAATTTCTTCTTCACATTTTTTTTTCTCTTTTTCACCATTGGAGTATTGCTTTAGAAAAGCATCAAATGTATTTTCATTGTAGTGAACATCCCGAGGGCTTGAGTTGGACAGAGATCGATGGGGTCGATGGTTGTATATCTGCATGATTTTATCTAAATCATGAATAAAAGCCGATGTATTTTTCAGGGTACAATATCTAGAAATTAATAGACGAATCGTTCTTATTAATCGTTCAGCCAATGCAGCCTTTATCGGGCTGTGACTATGATAAAGTGTTGTATTATATTTCAAAAGAACCTTTTGCACATGGGGATTAACAAATTCACTGCCACGATCCGATTGAATTTTTCTATATGAATCCTGTTCTAGAATACTTTCAATGGCCCGAGCAACTTCAACACCTCTCTTTGATCGCAGTGGAAATGGCATATGCATAGCGACTAAAGACACTGATTGCCACCAGAATATATTTTTAGAGTGCATTGTGACGCTGTTGAATTGCGTCTAAAGTTAAAAGATCCGTTTGCATTATATGCAGAGGGAAAAAGGCTTTAGTTTGCCGATATTGTTTGCTGCGAAGCCTGTGATTCCGATGCAGTGTGCAACTCGGTTCATTCTCTAGATACTCTTTTGCTTTTTTCAATGTGGTGGTGGTGCCGGAGACAGCTTTAGAAAGCGTTTTGGGAGAACTTAAACTTCCCGCTTCACCAATATTTTCATAGACACACCTTTCAGAACTTCATCCATTTTGAGCGTAAACATGTAGTGTAATGTCCACTCCCCTTTTGCACACTGGAGGGTGAATCAATTCGTCTTCGCTTTTGACTAGCAGCCACAGGTGTTGTAAAATCAGTGGCGCTGATAGTATTTTCAAATATTGAATATTCTTCTTCTTTTTTAAATGGTGTTGGTGTTGTTGGAGGACTATATTCTCTTAGTTTCTTTAGAATTTGCTTATTGCCAATAAGACTTTTGGGAAAGTTTGATACACTTAGAAAGGTGTATAGATTATTGTCAAAGGATAAAAGTCCTTTACGATTCGTCACCATATCACAAATTAAATCAACTAGATTATAACTTTTTCCCTGAATTATAATTCGTTTCCCCTGTGATATCGACTTGAACTTGATGTTCATCAGCAGTTTCCAACATGAGATAAGATAATACTCTTTTACTCTGTTCTCGATAGGTCACTGGCAATAGGTTTCCAATTTTTGATACAATTGAATTCAAATTCCTTCTCCTTTGATTGTGCAGAATCTTGAGGAGATGTTTCCTGTTTAGAGGGATCAGTGGCGGCGGTGACGGTGGGTCTCTCACGATAAGGTTTATGTTTGTCCACACGTCGCAATGCATCTTGAAGTAAAAGCAGTTTTTTGTCATCGGCAATATTCTCATCATTAATGAATTTGCTTAGATTGTCTTCAAAATGTTCGACGGGCGAGAGGACAAGTTCAAATGGTGTCAATTTATAGGGTTTTTGCCATTCTCTAGATAAAACTGTTTACAAGTCCTGCAATTATTGGCAGTAAAAGTGTGAAAAAGCTACCGCCTGCTTGAAGGAGCCGTTTTCTTTTAAATTTTTTTCCCTTGTTTTTACAAGCCAAGGCGTACAGTGGAACGATGTTGCTTTGTCTGTTGTCTAACACCTTCTGACAGTTGAACATTGCCCTCAGTTAAATTTAAACAAAGTTCAGATATTAGATTAATGAAATCATTGTCAACCCCATGTTTGAGTATGGCCTTCCTAAGCAATGGTTTTGAAGTGCTTAAAACGGAAAATAAATGCCGTTGTTCGTGTAGTTTTTTCAGTGTCATAATGGTAACTAATAGCCTTTTCTACTGTTCACCGGAAGATATACTGTAATTTCATTGTTGAAAATGTCGGTGACTACACGTAGATCCTCGGGCGTGCTCTGATTAAGATCCAGCAAAATGTAACCGTAGGGCTTGCTAGTCGCCTGAGTGTACGCTGACAACAGAAATTTAGGGGCGCCGGGGTATATCTGCTTATTGAGAGTTATGAGTGAGCTAGAATCACGAACAACTCGATAGATAATATAGACGGTGCAATTCAAAGCAAGGGTTCGCATACATTTGCTCTGATGAAACAGATTGTGTAGAACTAGGGTTATGGAAATGTTTTCATGGTGGGAGCGAACGGTGAACAGTTGTAGCATTTCTTGTGAGAACTGTTCAATGGATTCAGCCAAATCATCAATAATCAACCACGAGTTCGATTCAATACTATTGAAAACATCAAGTCCCCGTATGAATTGTATTGGTATGGTTGTGGCAATAGCTTTTATTTTATCATAGGACTCCTGCCAAATACTATAGCAATAGTAGATTTTTTTCGGCTTCTCCAAAAACATTTATCGCAATTTCGAATTATTTTAGCTAAAAGTGTTGTTTTCCCCGACATTGAGGGACCGCACAGAAACGATCTGAAGGGTGTTTTAAATTGATACATGCTATTGACAACAGTCGGACTACAACTAACTGTAAATCATACGTGTCCAATGAATAAGTAGTAGCAATAATTTTCCCCATAGATCTATCTATTCAAGAACAACAAAAAAAACAATATTTCATGGCAGCATTTATTTCGGCACTGCATGAAAACAAATATTTGTTCAACATGAACTGCAACGATAAAAATAACACTTGTTCAACAAGAACAGTTGACGAAATTTCATGGTCAACATGAAAACTCTATTTGTTCAACATGAACTGCAATGATAACACTCTATGTACAATAAAAACACTTTTGTCCATCATCAGCACTTATTGTCTTTAAAAAAAAAACACTTTTCTGTACAACACTTTTCTGTCCATCAACAGCACTTATTGTCTTTAAACACTTTTCTGTACAAAAAAAAAGCACTTTTATATACAACAACAAAAAAACGGAAAACACTTGAAAATCACGGGATAGCACAGTTGAACATTACAGTGAATTTAAAGGTGGGGCCCCCCCCCCAGGGCCGCGGGGCCGAAGGCCGGCCGGCCGCGGGCGGGACCCCCCCCCCCGGAGCCGACCGCGGGCGGGACCCCCCCCCCCACCCCCCGGGAACCGCGGTGGAAAAAAACAGTACACAATAGTTGTCCGGTCACTGCTGCTGCTGCTACAGGTTAGGTTAAGGTCGGGTTAGTTGAGGTTAGATTAGTTAATTTATGAACGGGTTGGTGATGGTTAGTTGGAGCATTAATTTATGAACGGGTTGGTGGTGGTTAGTTGGTAAGTGCTTGGGTTAGTTCAGGTTAGGTTAATTTATCCAGACCAAGTTGATTGCGATAGTCTATGCATTCAACTCGGTCTGAAATACGGTAGTGGCCATGAGGTAGGACACTCACACCATTCTCGAGCACATAGACTTTGTCGGATATACACGACATTGCATTCTTTTCCACTCTCACAGTATAATTTCTATACTGTAGAGAGCGAATTGCAAGCACTTGTGCTCTCGGCACTAGGCTACTTTCTACACAGTCTCTGTACACGCTCATGTTGAAATTGCTCTTTACAAAATGTGTAGGCACCCCTTTACACACCTTCTTTTCATCCCCACTATGAGTTTCAGCGCAATAAATTTTGGGGCCCGGGAACACCCCCCTGGATATCAAATCACTCCCCGTCTCTGATTTTAACATTAATAGTTGGTTGGGGGCTTGACGTTTCACCAACTCGGGGTAGAGGGTTGGATTCCAGTTGGTGAAATCCATCCGCGAGCTGATGTGTTCCCCCTTTTCTAAATCACCCAATAAATCTTCAGTCCCATTTACCTTTAGCAGCAGAGAATCTGTATCCCCATAGTAAACTTGAACCTCCCCCTCCCGTGGCCATTGCACCTTGCACACATTGTAAAAGAACGACAACATGAGCTTTTTTGAAATTTCCAGTACTGAACTGCCGCCTGCTATATTCTTGTTCAGTACCACATTTCGCTTTCGCCTGTGTAGAAGAACCATGCCAGTCTCTATGCTCGTGAACGATGTAAAATTGGGGTCGGCAATAATTCGTGCACACTCTAGAGGGTCAGTCACGACGTCGCAGCGAGATCTATTACGTACGCTTTCACACATTTTGCGAAACGCTGAATTTAGAATGAGTTTGTACATTTTCCTTCTCCACCTTTGAATTTGCCCTAGAGCGTTTATCGACAAAAGTATCGATAAACGTTTTCAAATATGGTCGCTGATTGAACTGCAGGACCCTGTGTATTTTGGTGATCTTGAAACCATTGTTCACCATCCAGTGCAAAAGCACGTGGTGAACAACGATATTCTCCTTAGGGTCCAAATCAGCAATCAGTTTCTGTTTGGAGGGAGTCCAGTGCATCCCCATATCCTCAACCAATGATCGATTGTAGGGGCTCAGAGAGTCCCTGCTCAAGGGCCGATTGATAGGGGAAAGACAAAATCTTTGACTGAGTCGTGAAACGCCAGCGGAATGTGACCGTCAACTTCAAAGAACCATCCTTGTGGCCCATTGTCCTCGACGGTGGTAATGTCGGGGAACTCACAAGGATTCTCAAGCCATTGATAGTTCCCACACGGCAAAGAGTAGTGAGACATTGCCGAGGGGTACAATGAGTTCATGTCCAAGAACACTGCATTTGACTTTACACCGGTGCTTTGTCCGCTCGGATCGGTTGACAAGACGCGGTCCCCATGAAAAACATACCCTCCCTCATTGAACGCTCTACAAAAAGGTGTTGATCTACATCGGTGATTAGGCCTATTTCCTCCCTGCTAATTTTTAAAATCAAATCCATCACTAAATGGGGTGTGGAAAAATAATATCCTATATCTAACCCGAACTCTGAATAGATTTGGTCTGTGTTCTTACAAACTATATCCAACAGAGTTAGAACGTCACTGGCCAAGTACGGTCTACAATAATCCCACCATTTTTACAATCCCCCTTGGACCACACCTTCTTGGCAAACTCAAACTCCTCGGCTGTGCATTCACTGCTGGTCAGTGAATTGTAAAAAGCTTCAATTGGAGGTAGTTTCACATCACTTAAGCGAGCGCCAGAACAGTAATAGTCGTATGCGTATATACCTTTGCAGGTCAGCAGATCATACATTTCACCGTCTGGAAAGTGCTGTTTAAGCAAGGGAAAGCTATCAAAATTGTCGCTTTTTTGCACTTGAATCAATTGACTCAATGCCTTGGGAAAAAAACTAAAGGAATCTAAAAACCGGATTTTATTCCAACACGTATGCCCATTATCCACTGCCTGCCATTTCAGTTCGAGAAGCAACAACTTCTCGGCCGATTTGGGAATAATGTTATAGGTAAATGAACTATTTACCCATGGACTATCTACTCCCCCCTCCCTCCCTATGCATACGTGCCAGTGCCGGTAAAATAAATTTTAAGTCATAATTAGAGTTGTGGATAAAAACAGGGATAAAAAACTGCTGGCTAACATTTAAATTACACGATTGATGCGCAACCCCCTAAAATTACTACCCCCGAGGATATTTCCTGCCACAAGTGATTATGATCTCTGACTTTCCCCCTCCCCCCTCTTTTCCCTTTAGTCCCCTTATCCCCCTCTACAAACTCTCCCTTACAAACCCAACATATTTTTTGATTTTTAATCGCGAGACGATCCTCTGCAGACAACACCATTGGATAACGGGTATTTCTCAAACGAGAAATAGCACCATTAGCCGTGCCAATTAGTTTAGTCAGTGCCTTGACCATGCACTCCCCCTCATCCAATGTTTCTACTATTTCTAACAACCGCATGGTGTTAGAACTGTCTCTTTGCGCGTGAGCATAGGAAACTGCAATAGCCTGATGTTCTTTGACTCGGTTTGGAAATTGGGGATCGTTCACCTCCACCAGCTTAGCTTCACAATCTAAAGATATTTTGTTGCACTGGAGAAGTGTGTTCTGGAAATTTTTGAAACGTAAAATAGCCCTATCCCCTGAAACCGTTTCCACTGTCTGGTAGCCATGCCGTCTATAATGCTTCATATGATTCCGTAGTTTTATATCACTACGGAATTGTGACAGGCATGTTGGACAGTAGAAACGTACCCCTAGATCCCTACCACCCCCCAGAACTCTACTGATGTCTGTGATTGGATTAAAATGGCCAATTGAATTGGCAGGGTCACTAGGTGGTGTGTATAGCAACCAAACCCAGTGTCTGACCAAATCAATTGACGGGCCCCTTACAGGGAAGACCACCCCCTTTCTTTTTTAAACGAACCCCATCTTCAAATTCAGTTTCATACTGAACCACAGTAACGCCGATATTTAAATGGGCATTAGCCCTTTCAAAAATATCAATGGATCGAAGCGTTACTGGGTATTTCCCCTCTAAACAAGAAAAATCTACAATGGGGAAATTGGACCTGTCCTTCCCATGTACAGCCAATTGTCTAAATTCGTTTTGGTAGCGTCACGTGCTAGAGGCTCGAATGCTGATATGACGAAAGCATATCTGAAACACTTTTGACCTGTTTCAAAAACAAATCCGCTGGACACCTTGACAACCTTCTATATCTGGATTATATTTTAAAACTACTGCCCTTTCCCCACCTGCCCCCCTCTTAAAATAAAATCTTTCTTAAATTTACAAATATTAACACTTAAATTTTCAAGAAAAAGAACTAGAGACCCACTACCGTTTTCGTTAAAGTTCTCAAGATGCGCAATAATTTGATCTACCCAATCCATGAAAGCACCCTCAAAATTTTCTAAATTCGAATAAATTATGCGCATCTCGGAATGTATATAATGATAATAAACTTCACTTTTCCCCTCATTTAAATAGAACACTTTTAAAACAATAGAAACCTTAATTGAATCCCTCCCCCACAATTGAATTTGGTTCTCCAGAAGTGCACGAATTTTATCTACATAGTTGTGTACAATTTCTACGGGGTCAAAAACAAATTTTCCCCCCATAAGTGTATTAAAAGGGTCTCCAAAGGTCGCAGTGTAAACAACTATTGCATTTAAAATTGTGTTGGTCAATTGAAAATCGGGAAAAGTTGTACCCCCCTCCCCCTCTTGTATATTATCCCCTCCCCCAAGTTGTTCAACAATATCTGGGGCATGCTCCACTTCAGTTGTTCGAAGTGGACTCGTTAGGGTATCGGAGGCTGGAGGAGGAGGAGGAGAAGGGTTCCCAGTTAATTCGTTTGTGAAATCATTTCAAAGCTGTAGTGTATTTTGGCTCAAGTCCCCCAGCTCAACTGTGCTATTATCTACATTTAAAAAAAAATCATTTAAATACTCATCAATATTATCAGGTATTTCGTCGGAATTAGCGATATCACTCCATGGTGAAATGTTGTTGTTGGAGAGCTCCTCACCTTCTCCAACTGATGAGGGCGAAGACAAAGAATAATGGACCAATGGTCGTCCAATCTATAAATGAAAAAAATAGCTTATTTTCAAAGTGTTCAAATCATCCCCTACTGGTTTTAAAATTTGAATTATTATTTAAAGTCAGCGCTTAGTAGTAGTAGTAGTAGTAGCAGTATGCGCATAGTAGCATTTGGCTAATTCAACTGAAAGAAAATCCAACTTAATATAAGATAAATACAATCTAAAACGCCGCTTTACATGGAAGGCTGCAATTTGATTTTGTTCAAAAAAAAATTGCTTATTTTCAAAGTGTTCAAATCAGCCCTACTGTTTTTTTTTTTTTTTTTTTTTTTTTTTTTTTTTTTTTTTTTTTTTTTTTTTTTTTTTTTTTTTTTTGCGGCGCTTTTCGGGCCCACAGCGCATCCTGCGGTGTGCTTTCCTGGCCCCGTGGCGCATCCTTGCGGCGCATCCCTGCGGCGCTTCTCGGGCCCGCAGCGCTTCCTGCGGCGCTTCCCCGGCCCATAGCATATCTTATATTAGTAAAGATATTTACAGTCTAAAACGTCGCATGACATAGAAGGCGGCAATTTGATATTGTTCAAACAATCCCTCCAAATAAAATTTCATATTAATACTCTTTATCTGCTCTGGGAAAAAAAAAAACATGATTTGAAAAGGATAGCCATCTCCTCTCATGATACACAACTCATTCCGATAGAAAGTTGTTTTTATTTTATAATATTTGTAGAGGCAATTTGAACCATTCGCCAATAAAGCAATTTATAATGCAATGGATTTTGCTACTTATTATGAGCGGGAAATAGAGCATTTTTTTTTTTTGCTTCACTAATCTAATTTAGCAAAGGGTGAATGCATGCACTTGACATGATTCAAAAGGGAGAACATTATATTTCCTTTGGGGAGAAAAAATCTTTCAATATCCCGCTGAGATATACTTTTACACAGTGTTCGAAAATGGTGCATGTAGAAAAGGCCTAAAAAAGTTGGAAGAAATTGATAGATATTTCTATATGATAGGTAGGAAAAAATGCTTACATTTGCAAAATCCGTCTGGGCTAGGGTGTCGGATGAATCTGACATAGCATGCTGGAGGGTAACCTCCTGACCTAACGTTGATGGGGCAGCTATTAGAGGTCCAAGGAGAGCGGATGTGCTAGCGATGTCACATTCCAATACGGCTTGGGTAGGCATCACTTGTTTAGGAGGCTTCGGCCAGCGACCATATTGTATGACAGTAGCCTTCGCAGGGCCCGCATTATTAGCCCTTGCTCTCTTACTGGGTGGTGGCGACGGGCATTCTTCACAATTTGCCTTAAAGAAGAGAAAAAAGTTAGTATTGAAATAATTTCCCCCTTTTTTTAAAAGAACGAAAATTAGTATCACCATCCACACGAACCATAATTTTGTCTAGAAAAGAATTTATCACTAAGAAAGTCCCCCTACGCCAGCATTTTCAGTAAAGCAAAAAATAAAAATATACTAAACTCAGAAATCAAATGCTATTTCAATTAATTAAAAAAAAAAAGGCTTATTCATAGACATCCCAACCTAACCTTACTTTTCATGCAAACACTTTGTTTTCATTTTACAATAATGGTGATAGAATTGAGGCATGTCAAACCCCCCCCCCTTTCACCAATGTCCTAAATATATTGTTGGTAATTATTATTTTTGGAAATAATCCCGTTTCACCGGTTCTCCGGCAAATACAGGTTACGAATCCACAAGCTTAATAAACAGTAATCTCTTTTTACTTAAAACCGTTTTAATTTGAGAAAGAGAAAAACAAATCCTTTTTATCGTTGAAACCTTTTGGTTAAGTCACTAACGTTAAGAATTAACAAGCATGAAGTGCAATTGTGGGGTGTCAGCTGTTTAAATCATTGCGGAAAATGTTTTTAAGTCAAGTAAGCGGCGATGGTTGGCTTAAATGGAAACAGTTTATTAATAGCTATGGGAATAGACTGAAGTTGAATTTCACTTTTTGATAGGCTTACAGAAAGAATAAATTTATCGAAAAAAAGAGAAATATTTCTATTAGCAAGAATTATACCTGTAAAAATCAGAGTGGGGGTGGGAGGGGTGTTAGGTTTATGTAATAAAAAGAACACATATTTTATGTTTCCTAGTGGTATAAAGATTTCACGGTGGTTAGGTTTGTGGGGGGGGGGGGGGGGGGTGGGATACTTACCTAAATATAGTAGAGGGTGACCAATGAAAATAATTTTATTTTGAAAATAAAAAATGAAAATGTACTCACATTGCTAATTGTGGCTGCCAAGGCTTCAAGTTCATCAATAACATTCATTGTTGTCTCCAGTGTGTCACAATACTTTCTGATAATTTAATCACATTGCATGCCCGTTATATACGAAATCTCAAGGGTGAATTGTTATGTAACGGGGGGAAAACCATACGTAACCAGCTCTCTGATTGGCTGAGAAGGAGGATGTATCCGACTCGCCGATTGGCTGAGAAGGATGCATGTACTTCCGGTTTCCTATTCCAGGACACCTTGACATTCATCCCTAGCAAGCACTTGTCCAAAACAACAATAATAAATAAATCCCTCAGGCCTAAAGATTAAAGAAACCATAATGTTTCTTAATTCCCCCTTCGTGAATCAATAATTTCCCCGCCGATTATGTAAATCAAGTTCTCAGGTTAGGTTCGCCTAAAGATCAAAGAAACCATAATGTTTCTTAATTCCCCCTTCGTGAATCAATAATTCCCCGCCGATTATGTAAATCAAGTTCTCAGGTTAGGTTCGCCTAAAGATCAAAGAAACCATAATGTTTCTTAATTCCCCCTTCGTGAATTAATAATTTCCCCGCCGATTATGTAAATCAAGTTCTCAGGTTAGGTTAGCCAAACAATCTCATAACATTCGCGTCGAGCATGTCCATTCTCACTGACAACGAACAGACATAAAACAGGAACATAAATTGCTGTTGACATCCATAAATGTGAGAAAGTTCCTGTTTTTTCATTCTCACTGACAACGAACATACATAAAACAGACATAAATTGCTGTTGACATCCATAAATGTGAGAAAGTTCCTGTTTTTCCATTCTCACTGACAACGAACATACATAAAACAGACATGCATTGCTGTTGACATCCATGAAAAACATCAAATAAATTGACCAACACCCATAAACCGTCCAAGAAACATCCATAAATGTGAGAAAATTCCTGTTTTTCCAAGTGAGAAAATTCCTGTTTTTTCATTCTCAGTGACAAAACCATAAACCACGTGGTCATGTTCGGGCTGGTACCCCCCTTTCTACTGTCGGAGGGGGATTAGTTGCTCTCCAACAGCTTTCGACTATTAAAAGGGACACTAGCTCTTTCAATTTCCTATTGAATAAGCCTATTTTCGTTTTTACGATAACATCTGCTATAAAAACCTTATATCCATCTAGGCCATAGTTTACAACCCTTGCTCTGAGGGCTCTGAGGTGGTTATCATCCTCAAAGACCTAATTTCCAGAACATTTAACTACGTTGAACAAAATGTCTATCGCAAATTTTGATTGGATGCATTAAGGGAAATTGTGGGCGTGAAAGGGGGGTTAGTTGCCCTCCAATAACTTTCGACTATTAAAAAGGAACCTAGCCCTTTCAACTTACAATCAAATAAGCCCTTTTTGAAGTTTCTACTACAACACTTTCTATAGAAACCTTAAATGCCCCAGAGCATAGCTTACTATACTGGTTCTGAGGGTTCTGAGGGGGTTATCATCCTCAAAGACCTAATTTCCGAACTTTTATCTACGTTGAACAAAATGTCTATATAAAAATTTTGATTAGATGTGTTTGGGGGAAATGGTGGGCATGAGAGGGGGGTTAGTTGCCCTCTAATAACTTTTGGCTATTAAAAAGGACACTAGCCCTTTCAATTTCCAATCAAATAAGCCCTTTTTGAAGTTTCTACGACAACGCTTTCTATAAAAACCTTATATAACCCCCAGGGATTAACTTATTCCCCTTGTTCTGAGGGTTCTGAGGGGGTTATCATCTTCAAAGACCTAATTTCCAGAATTTTTAACTACGTTGAACAACAATATATCTCAAAATTTTGATTGGATGTGTTTGGAGAAATGTTGGGCATGAGAGGGGGGTTAGTTGCCCTGCAATAGGTTTCGACTATTAAAAAGGGTACGAGCCCTTTGAATTTCGAATCAAATAAGCTCTTTTTGAAGTTTCTACGACAACATTTTCTATAAAAACCTTATATGCCTCCAAGGCATAACTTACAACCTTTATTCTGAGGACTGCGGGGGGAGTGTCCTCCTCAAAGAGATAATTTCCAAATTTTAAAACTGCGTTGAACAAAATGGCTATCTCAAAATTTTGATTGGATATGTTGGGGAAATGGTTGACGTGGAAGGGGTGTTATTTGCCTTCCAATCACTTTCGGCTATTAAAAAGGCACTAACCCTTCCAATTTTTAATCGAATGAGCTCTTTTCGAAATTTCTATGACAACTCCTTCGATACGAAGTTTGCTGGTGTAAAGGAAACAACGACAACAAAAATTAATAATAATACATTGTGCTAACATCGTTCTTTACTTAGGCACCGCTATTGCGCTTCCTATGATTCTTCTAGTTACCTATTTAAACCTGGTTGGAATTTTGGCCTCTTTTTTTTTTACAGGGAAACGCCATTAACCTTCGCCCCAAAGCACATAATAGCTGCTACCAAGATTGAGACCAGTGACTATTCACTTGTGTGTTGAACAAAGAGTTTCAGACCGTTGAAATACAGCTTCACAGGGTTAAGGAGATTAAGTAGCAAACTTACTTGCCACTCCTCAAGTTTTCTATAAGCAAGAAAAGATAACTCGTGCGAAAGATTCATTCGAAATTTGGCTAGCCTTGGTTTATGCACTTTGCCCCAAGAAAAGCCTAAAAAAGATTTATCTTTTGGGTGCTCACCAGGTTCACCACATCCAAGTGGGCTTCCCAAATTTACTGCAAAAATGTCTTCAAGATTGAGTTGACAGATGGACGACAATAATTCGATTAAGGAAGATCTTAAATGGTTGAGCCCAAATTCTGCTTTTTTTGGAATGCATATATCCTTTTCTTTCCTTCAGTGGTTTCCAAAGTTAAAATTGCTAGGAGACACTAAGGTGAAAAATTAAAAAACGCACAATCTAGTTCAAAATTATTGGTCAACGCCTCGAGCAAATAAAAAAATTTCGTGATGATGAGTGAAGAGGAATATTTACTTTAATTTCAAGTACACTTAAAAAAGTTTAAGACCAATGTTTAAAATATTTAATGAAAATGCGATAGGTGATAGTAATTTCTTCATTAGGAAAAAAGCTTCTAATTTCAATAATTCCTCAAGAAAGTGGGAGCGAGCGAGTGGCTGGGTATATTTAGATTTTTTAATTTCACTCTTTTCGAGGGATAATCACTATTTTCGGACGTTAATTTTCACTCACTCGAATGCAGGGTTGCCGCCACTGACACTTTAGTGTCACCTTTGACATTTTTTTTTTTAAATGACACTTTTCGGGACACCTGACACTGTTATGACACTTTTTAGCAAAAGTGGTACTTTTTCTGCTAATTAGCACTATTTTACAAAAAAAAAAAATTTTCAGACAAAAAGCCGGAAGGGAAACTGTCAATGTAGATCTGCATCGATATCCTTTTTCTGTCAGTTAAGATTCTTATCTTTATTCTGCACGCGGCAATTATTAGATACAAGAATCTTTCTGTGCGGTGAAAAACGTAAACGTGTTTGTCTTTATATGTGTATGAGAATTTTTTTATTCTGGGAGTGGCGAAGAAAAATTTACTGGGAGTGGCGAGAGTTCTCGTGAAACTTATTTTGTTCAGGTTGTGATAAACAGATTAGATGATATAGCTGTCTTATTCTTTTTCCTTTAGATTTTGCCAAATAAATTATTTGAAAGAGTTAGTGTCTGAACCACTATTAGTTGTGTTTATCATAGGGTCATCAATAGCTACGATCTATGTTCGTGACATTCTCTTCAGCTTTTCGGAGAAAAGAAAAGTTTCAAGAACCTGAATGCACTGTATTAATCCAAATAGTTCATTTTATGGAAAAACTGGATGAAAAACTCTCAATGTAGACGAGTATTGCTGTCCCTTTTTTCCGTTTTCTCGAAAGAAAAAAAAAAAAAACTGAAGGTTTTTCCTTTTCTTTTTTGTTCCTTTTTCACGCTATGAACAAAGACTGCTCAGAAAAAAAGAGAAGAAAGCACTCTGTGGGACGAGTTCCCATTTTATACAGTAAGCACCATTTGCGTTTTAGCGGGTTTTTAGGAGAGAGGCTGGAAATTTGACAAGAGTGGAAGTGCTACGCAAAGCCAAAAATCAGCACTGACTAAGTAAAATCAATATTTCTTTTTTATAGTTGATAGATGGCATTAGATCCGACATTTCATGTTGAGGAATTTAAAGATGCGGGAAATCTCGCGGGGGTGATCCCAAGCAGACTGGCCAATATTTTCATTTTGAAAAGCTTGTTAATATTAGCGCGAGTGACGCAAAGCGCCGCGAGTGGCAAATGTCTAATAAAATGACACTTTTTATACAAAATCGATACTATTTTCCCACCCAAAGTAGCACCTAAAATGACCGGCTGAGTCGTACAACTCAGCATAGAATTTTGTATTGTAAATTCAAATATTTAATATTGCAAAACGTGCATGCAGCTGCTTCTTTTAAGAAGAAGAGAAATTGCATCTGTGCTTTGTATGATCTTAGGACTGTCTTGAAAAAAATGGCTATCTCAAATTTTGATAGTATTTATTTTGGGAAAACAGGGCGTTGGGGGTTAGTTAACCTTCGATCACTTTTGAATCTTAAAAAGGGAACTAGAACTTTAAATTACCAATCAAGCAAGTCTCCTCCAAAGTTTATATGATCACCCCTTTCATAAAAATCTTATGTGCCGCCGGGGCATAACTTACAACATTTGCCCCCTCTGCCCAGGGGGAGGGGGGTGTCGATACCGGAGTTTTGTTATGCGATATTGGATAATTTTGAACAAAATTAAAATCTCAAAAATTTCATTGGGTACATTTGGAGAAAGAGGTTGGGGCTAATTGCCGTCAGATCACTTTTGACTTCTAAAGGGACGGTAGAACTTCCGATTCCCAATCGAATCTCCAAAGTCTAAACTGACCACTCCTTCCATAATAATCTTTTATGGTCCTAGGTGATTGCTGACAATTCTTGCCCCCAGGCTCTCGGGTTTGTGTCAACTCCGATGACATGTTTATAATAACCTTTTGACTATTTTGAAAAAAAAAGGCTATCTCAAAATTTCAATCGGATGCATTTCGGGAAAAGACAGCGTGGGGGCCTAGTTGCCCCCCAATCACTTTTGATTGTTAAAAAGGGATTTAGAACTTTGACTTCCAATCAAATGAACCTTCTACTAAGTTTATAGAGCTACTCTTTCCATAAGAACCTTATATACCCAGGGCATAATTTACAACACTTGCCCTCTTAGGGGTTTTTCGACCCCGCAGTTATCGTTATCTGATCTTCGAAATAATTTGAACACAATGGCTATCTAAAAATTTCGACCGGATGTATTTAGGGAAAAGAGGGCGCAAGGAGGGGAGGCTACCTGCCCTCTGATCACTTTAAACTCTTAAAAAGGCACTAGAGCTTTGAACGATGGGTCGAAAATGGCATGTAATCACAGCCAAACCTTTTGAAATTGCTATGGGATCGCCCAATTCAGTTCTTAGTGTTAACTGACAGAGTTCCAAATAGGAAGTGTTTACGGGAATATACTGAAGATGCTTTATATTGTAGTGGTGAATATGTTCTTGATTGGTTTTTTTTCGTTCAAGAACTCGTAGGAGGGGGACATTTGAATTACCAAAACCGAGATGTTTCCACAAATAAAGCGTAGAGAAATATACAAGTGTCTGTGGAGAAGGCAGGCAGATAGTCAGCAAAAATGAAATTAGTGTTTCCGGCACTTTTACCATTGATTATATTGAGCTTAAAGCCAAGAACATCCTTTAGATTATCATTGAGAATAACCTTTTCACTGGCAATAGGTGAACTAATGTAGACCTTACTCTCCTCCTTTGAATAGTTGAAATGAAAAGTTCCTTGTTTACGAGCGGAAATTCTTTTATTAATGGAACGACATAAATCATTCATACAGGTGAGTTCCTCGTAGGGTAATTCAATGTATGGATAATTCATCCAATTGATTTTTTGAATTTGTTCTTGATCACCTGTTGGTGGCGGCGGCCAATCATAGGGTCTAATTTTTATATCATATTTACGATCTTTTCTCAGGATGTCGTAGGTATTTTTGAGAATACAGTCGACAAGAGCCACTTCATACTTTCTATTGTCGTCGAATTTGATGGTGGGGGAGAGTTTCGTCCAAAAATCACTTGTTCTATTCAAGTCATTGTAGAGAGGATCGGAACCATTGGACATGAAAGTCACATAGAAATCATTGGGCATTGTTAACATCTTCAGCACTGACCCAAGAATCAAAATCTGAGTTGTATCCTAGCCAGCGAACAAACAACTGTCTCTTGCCCCTACGAGTACGACTCTTTAATATCTTTTCAATTGATAAATTTCACTATTGTTTCTAACTTTTTGCAGTTCATATTCATAAAAACCGCCGAGAATCTCGTCATCTTTGGTGTCTCGCAGTCGATATGTCGTGGGCTCGGTGTCCAGGATTTTGGACACTTTAAAAATTTCAGTGCTCCCTTTTTCAAAAATATTGGTGGTTCTATTAATTCGAACAGTATCACCAACATTGAATTTCTTCTTCACATTTTTTTTCTCTTTTTCACCATTGGAGTATTGCTTTAGAAAAGCATCAAATGTATTTTCATTGTAGTGAACATCCCGAGGGCTTGAGTTGGACAGAGATCGATGGGGTCGATGGTTGTATATCTGCATGATTTTATCTAAATCATGAATAAAAGCCGATGTATTTTTCAGGGTACAATATCTAGAAATTAATAGACGAATCGTTCTTATTAATCGTTCAGCCAATGCAGCCTTTATCGGGCTGTGACTATGATAAAGTGTTGTATTATATTTCAAAAGAACCTTTTGCACATGGGGATTAACAAATTCACTGCCACGATCCGATTGAATTTTTCTATATGAATCCTGTTCTAGAATACTTTCAATGGCCCGAGCAACTTCAACACCTCTCTTTGATCGCAGTGGAATGGCATATGCATAGCGACTAAAGACACTGATTGCCACCAGAATATATTTGTAGAGTGCATTGTGACGCTGTTGAATTGCGTCTAAAGTTAAAAGATCCGTTTGCATTATATGCAGAGGGAAAAAGGCTTTAGTTTGCCGATATTGTTTGCTGCGAAGCCTGTGATTCCGATGCAGTGTGCAACTCGGTTCATTCTCTAGATACTCTTTTGCTTTTTTCAACGTGGTGGTGGTGCCGGAGCCAGCTTTAGAAAGCGTTTTGGGAGAACTTAAACTTCCCGCTTCACCAATATTTTCATAGACACCTTTCAGAACTTCATCCATTTTGAGCGTAAACATGTAGTGTAATGTCCACTCCCCTTTTGCACACTGGAGGGTGAATCAATTCGTCTTCGCTTTTGACTAGCAGCCACAGGTGTTGTAAAATCAGTGGCGCTGATAGTATTTTCAAATATTGAATATTCTTCTTCTTTTTTAAATGGTGTTGGTGTTGTTGGAGGACTATATTCTCTTAGTTTCTTTAGAATTTGCTTATTGCCAATAAGACTTTTGGGAAAGTTTCATACACTTAGAAAGGTGTATAGATTACTGTCAAAGGATAAAAGTCCTTTACGATTCGTCACCATATCACAAATTAAATCAACTAGATTATAACTTTTTCCCTGAATTATAATTCGTTTCCCTGTGCTATCGACTTGAACTTGATGTTCATCAGCAGTTTCCAACATGAGATAAGATAATACTCTTTTACTCTGTTCTCGATAGGTCACTGGCAATAGGTTTCCAATTTTTGATACAATTGAATTCAATTCCTTCTCCTTTGATTGTGCAGAATCTTGAGGAGATGTTTCCTGTTTAGAGGGATCAGTGGCGGCGGTGACGGTGGGTCTCTCACGATAAGGTTTATGTTTGTCCACACGTCGCAATGCATCTTGACGTAAAAGCAGTTTTTGTCATCGGCAATATTCTCATCATTAATGAATTTGCTTAGATTGTCTTCAAAATGTTCGACGGGCGAGAGGACAAGTTCAAATGGTGTCAATTTATAGGGTTTTGCCATTCTCTAGATAAAACTGTTAACAAGTCCTGCAATTATTGGCAGTAAAAGTGTGAAAAAGCTACCGCCTGCTTGAAGGAGCCGTTTTCTTTTAAATTTTTTTCCCTTGTTTTTACAAGCCAAGGCGCGTACAGTGGAACGATGTTGCTTTGTCTGTTGTCTAACACCTTCTGACAGTTGAACATTGCCCTCAGTTAAATTTAAACAAAGTTCAGATATTAGATTAATGAAATCATTGTCAACCCCATGTTTGAGTATGGCCTTCCTAAGCAATGGTTTTTGTTCGAAGTGCTTAAAACGGAAAATAAAATGCCGTTGTTCGTGTAGTTTCTTCAGTGATAAGTTCGTGTAGTTTAACGTTCAGTCATAATGGTAACTAATAGCCTTTTCTACTGTTCACCGGAAGATATACTGTAATTTCATTGTTGAAAATGTCGGTGACTACACGTAGATCCTCGGGGAGCGTGCTCTGATTAAGATCCAGCAAAATGTAACCGTAGGGCTTGCTAGTCGCCTGAGTGTACGCTGACAACAGAATTATTTAGGGGCACCACACAGGGGTATATCTGCTTTGATTCGAGAGTTATGAGTGAGCTAGAATCACGATTCAAATCGATAGATAATATAGACGGTGCAATTCAAACAGCAAGGGTTCGCATACATTTGCTCTGATAACACTCTATGAAACAGATTGTGTAGAACTAGGGTTATGGAAATGTTTTCATGGTGGGAGCGAACGGTGAACAGGCCGCGGGCGGGACCCCCCCCCCCCCCCCCCCCCAGGGAGCCGACCACGGGCGGGGACCCCCCCCCCACCCCACGGGCGGGACCCCCCCCCCCCCAACCCGGGAAACCGCGGTGGAAAAAACAGTACACAATAGTTGTCCGGTCACTGCTGCTGCTGCTACAGGTTAGGTTAAGGTCGGGTTAGGTTGAGGTTAGATTAGTTAATTTATGAACGGGTTGGTGATGGTTAGTTGGAGCATTTAATTTATGAACGGGTTGGTGGTGGTTAGTTGGTAAGGTTAATTTATCCAGACCAAGTTGATTGCGATAGTCTATGCATTCAACTCGGTCTGAAATACGGTAGTGGCCATGAGGTAGGACACTCACACCATTCTCGAGCGCATAGACTTTGTCGGATATACACGACATTGCATTCTTTTCCACTCTCACAGTATAATTTCTATACTGTAGAGAGCGAATTGCAAGCACTTGTGTTCTCGGCACTAGGGTACTTTCTACACAGTCTCTGTACACGCTCATGTTGAAATTGCTCTTTACAAAATGTGTAGGCACCCCTTTACACGCCTTCTTTTCATCCCCACCCATGAGTTTCAACGCAATAAACTTTGGGGCCCGGGAACACCCCCCTGGATATCAAATCACTCCCCGTCTCTGATTTTAACATTAATAGTTGGTTGGGGGCTTGACGTTTCACCAACTCGGGGTAGAGGGTTGGATTCCAGTTGGTGAAATCCATCCGCGAGCTGATGTGTTCCCCCTTTTCTAAATCACCCAATAAATCTTCAGTCCCATTTACCTTTAGCAGCAGAGAATCTGTATCCCCATAGTAAACTTGAACCTCCCCCCCTCCCGTGGCCATTGCACCTTGCACACATTGTAAAAGAACGACAACATGAGCTTTTTTGAAATTTCCAGTACTGAACTGCCGCCTGCTATATTCTTGTTCAGTACCACATTTCGCTTTCGCCTGTGTAGAAGAACCATGCCAGTCTCTATGCTCGTGAACGATGTAAAATTGGGGTCGGCAATAATTCGTGCACACTCTAGAGGGTCAGTCACGACGTCGCAGCGAGATCTATTACGTACGCTTTCACACATTTTGCCAAACGCTGAATTTAGAATGAGTTTGTACATTTCCTTCTCCACCTTTGAATTTGCCCTAGAGCGTTTATCGACAAAAGTATCGATAAACGTTTTCAAATATGGTCGCTGATTGAACTGCAGGACCCTGTGTATTTTGGTGATCTTGAAACCATTGTTCACCATCCAGTGCAAAAGCACGTGGTGAACAACGATATTCTCCTTAGGGTCCAAATCAGCAATCAGTTTCTGTTTGGAGGGAGTCCAGTGCATCCCCATATCCTCAACCAATGATCGATTTTAGGGGCTCAGAGAGTCCCTGCTCAAGGGCCGATTGATACAGGGAAAGACAAAATCTTTGACTGAGTCGTGAAGCGCCAGCGGAATGTGACCGTCAACTTCAAAGAACCATCCTTGTGGCCCATTGTCCTCGACGGTGGTAATGTCGGGGAACTCACAAGGATTCTCAAGCCATTGATAGTTCCCACACGGCAAAGAGTAGTGAGACATTGCCGAGGGGTACAATGAGTTCATGTCCAAGAACACTGCATTTGACTTTACACCGGTGCTTTGTCCGCTCGGATCGGTTGACAAGACGCGGTCCCCATGAAAAACATACCCTCCCCTCATTGAACGCTCTACAAAAAGGTGTTGATCTACATCGGTGATTAGGCCTATTTCCTCCCTGCTAATTTTTAAAATCAAATCCATCACTAAATGGGGTGTGAAAAATAATATCCTATATCTAACCCGAACTCTGAATAGGTTTGGTCTGTGTTCTTACAGACTATATCCAACAGAGTTAGAACGTCACTGGCCAAGTACGGTCTACAATAATCCCACCCATTTTTACAATCCCCCTTGGACCACACCTTCTTGGCAAACTCATACTCCTCGGCTGTGCATTCACTGCTGGTCAGTGAATTGTAAAAAGCTTCAATTGGAGGTAGTTTCACCTCACTTAAGCGAGCGCCAGAACAGTAATAGTCGTATGCGTATATACCTTTGCAGGTCAGCAGATCATACATTTCACCGTCTGGAAAGTGCTGTTTAAGCAAGGGAAAGCTATCAAAATTGTCGCTTTTTTGCACTTGAATCAATTGACTCAATGCCTTGGGAAAAAAACTAAAGGAATCTAAAAACCGGATTTTATTCCAACACGTATGCCCATTATCCACTGCCTGCCATTTCAGTTCGAGAAGCAACAACTTCTCGGCCGATTTGGGAATAATGTTATAGGTAAATGAACTATTTACCCATGGACTATCTACTCCCCCCTCCCTCCCTATGCATACGTGCCAGTGCCGGTAAAATAAATTTTAAGTCATAATTAGAGTTGTGGATAAAAACAGGGATAAAAAACTGCTGGCTAACATTTAAATTACACGATTGATGCGCAACCCCCCTAAAATTACTACCCCCCGAGGATATTTCCTGCCACAAGTGATTATGATCTCTGACTTTCCCCCTCCCCCCTCTTTTCCCTTTAGTCCCCTTATCCCCCTCTACAAACTCTCCCTTACAAACCCAACATATTTTTTGATTTTTAATCTTGAGACGATCCTCTGCAGACAACACCATTTGATAATGGGTATTTCTCAAACGAGAAATAGCACCATTAGCCGTGCCAATTAGTTTAGTCAGTGCCTTGACCATGCACTCCCCCTCATCCAATGTTTCTACTATTTCTAACAACCGCATGGTGTTAGAACTGTCTCTTTTGCGCGTGAGCATAGGAAACTGCAATAGCCTTATGTTCTTTGACTCGGTTTGGAAATTGGGGATCGTTCACCTCCACCAGCTTAGCTTCACAATCTAAAGATATTTTGTTGCACTGGAGAAGTGTGTTCTGGAAATTTTTGAAACGTAAAATAGCCCTATCCCCTGAAACCGTTTCCACTGTCTGGTAGCCATGCCGTCTACAATGCTTCATATGATTCCGTAGTTTTATATCACTACGGAATTGTGACAGGCATGTTGGACAGTAGAAACGTACCCCTAGATCCCTACCACCCCCCAGAACTCTACTGATGTCTGTGATTGGATTAAAATGGCCAATTGAATTGGCAGGGTCACTAGGTGGTGTGTATAACAACCAAACCCAGTGTCTGACCAAATCAATCGACGGGCCCCTTACAGGGAAGACCACCCCCTTCTTTTTTAAACGAACCCCATCTTCAAATTCAGTTTCATACTGAACCACAGTAACGCCGATATTTAAATGGGCATTAGCCCTTTCAAAAATATCAATGGATCGAAGCGTTACTGGGTATTTCCCCTCTAAACAAGAAAAATCTACAATGGGGAAATTGGACCCGTCCTTCCCATGTACAGCCCAATTGTCTAAATTCGTTTTGGTAGCGTCACGTGCTAGAGCTCGAATGCTGATATGAGGAAAGCATATCTGAAACACTTTTGACCTGTTTCAAAACAAATCCGCTGGACACCTTGACAACCTTCTATATCTGGATTATATTTTAAAACTACTGCCCTTTCCCCACCTGCCCCCCCCTCTTAAAATAAAATCTTTCTTAAATTTACAAATATTAACACTTAAATTTTCAACAAAAAGAACTAGAGACCCACTACCGTTTTCGTTAAAGTTCTCAAGATGCGCAATAATTTGATCTACCCAATCCATGAAAGCACCCTCAAAATTTTCTAAATTCGAATAAATTATGCGCATCTCGGAATGTATATAATGATAATAAACTTCACTTTTCCCCTCATTTAAATAGAACACTTTTAAAACAATAGAAACCTTAATTGAATCCCTCCCCCACAATTGAATTTGGTTCTCCAGAAGTGCACGAATTTTATCTACATAGTTGTGTACAATTTCTACGGGGTAAAAAAAACAAATTTTCCCCCCATAAGTGTATTAAAAGGGTCTCCAAAGGTCGCAGTGTAAACAACTATTGCATTTAAAATTGTGTTGGTCAATTGAAAATCGGGAGAAGTTGTACCCCCCTCCCCCTCTTGTACATTATCCCCTCCCCCAAGTTGTTCAACAATATCTGGGGCATGCTCCACTTCAGTTGTTTCGAAGTGGACTCGTTAGGGTATCGGAGGCTGGAGGAGGAGGAGGAGAAGGGTTCCCAGTTAATTCGTCTGTGAAATCATTTCAAAGCTGTAGTGTATTTTGGCTCAAGTCCCCCAGCTCAACTGTGCTATTATCTACATTTAAAAAATCATTTAAATACTCATCAATATTATCAGGTATTTCGTCGGAATTAGCGATATCACTCCATGGTGAAATGTTGTTGTTGGAGAGCTCCTCACCTTCTCCAACTGATGAGGGCGAAGACAAAGAATAAGGGGCCAATGGTCGTCCAATCTATAAATGAAAAAAATAGCTTATTTTCAAAGTGTTCAAATCATCCCCTACTGCTTTTAAAATTTGAATTATTATTTAAAGTCAGCGCTTAGTAGTAGTAGTAGTAGTAGCAGTATGCGCATAGTAGCATTTGGCTAATTCAACTGAAAGAAAATCCAACTTAATATAAGATAAATACAATCTAAAACGCCGCTTTACATGGAAGGCTGCAATTTGATTTTGTTCAAAAAAAAAATTGGTTATTTTCAAAGTGTTCAAATCAGCCCTACTGTTTTTTTTTTTTTTTTTTTTTTTTTTTTTTTTTTTTTTTTTTTTTTTTTTTTTTTTTTTTTTTTTGGGCGCTTTTTCGGCGCCACAGCGCATCCTGCGGTGCTTTCCTGGCCCCGTGGCGCATCCTTGCGGCGCATCCCTGCGGCGCTTCTCGGGCCCGCAGCGCTTCCTGCGGCGCTTCCCCGGCCCATAGCATATCTTATATTAGTATAAGATATTTACAGTCTAAAACGTCGCATGACATAGAAGGCGGCAATTTGATATTGTTCAAACAATCCCTCCAAATAAAATTTCATATTAATACTCTTTATCTGCTCTGGGAAAAAAAAAACATGATTTGAAAAGGATAGCCATCTCCTCTCATGATACACAACTCATTCCGATAGAAAGTTGTTTTTTTTATAATATTTGTAGAGGCAATGTGAACCATTCGCCAATAAAGCAATTTATAATGCAATGGATTTTGCTACTTATTATGAGCGGGATATAGAGCATTTTTTTTTTTTGGCTTCACTAATCTAATTTAGCAAAGGGTGAATGCATGCACTTGACATGATTCAAAAGGGAGAACATTATATTTCCTTTGGGGAGAAAAATCTTTCAATATCCCGCTGAGATATACTTTTACACAGTGTTCGAAAATGGTGCATGTAGAAAAGGCCTAAAAAAGTTGGAAGAAATTGATAGATATTTCTATATGATAGGTAGGAAAAAAATGCTTACATTTGCAAAATCCGTCTGGGCTTGGGTGTCGGATGAATCTGACATAGCATGCTGGAGGGTAACCTCCTGACCTAACGTTGATGGGGCAGCTATTAGAGGTCCAAGGAGAGCGGATGTGCTAGCGATGTCACATTCCAATACGGCTTGGGTAGGCATCACTTGTTTAGGAGGCTTCGGCCAGCGACCATATTGTATGACAGTACCTTCGCAGGGCCCGCATTATTAGCCCTTGCTCTCTTACTGGGTGGTGGCGACGGGCATTCTTCACAATTTTGCCTTAAAGAAAAGAAAAAAGTTAGTATTGAAATAATTTCCCCCTTTTTTTAAAAGAACGAAAATTAGTATCACCATCCACACGAACCATAATTTTGTCTAGAAAAGAATTTATCACTAAGAAAGTCCCCCTACGCCAGCATTTTCAGTAAAGCAAAAAATAAAAATATACTAAACTCAGAAATCAAATGCTATTTCAATTAATTAAAAAAAAAGGCTTATTCATAGACATCCCAACCTAACATTACTTTTCATGCAAACACTTTGTTTTCATTTTACAATTTGGTGATAGAATTGAGGCATGTCAAACCCCCCCCCCCCCCCTTTCACCACCAATGTCCTAAATATATTGTTGGTAATTATTTTTGGAAATAATCCCGTTTCACCGGTTCTCCGGCAAATACAGGTTACGAATCCACAAGCTTAATAAACAGTAATCTCTTTTTGCTTAAAACCGTTTTAATTTGAGAAAGAGAAAAACAAATCCTTTTTATCGTTGAAACCTTTTGGTTAAGTCACTAACGTTAAGGATTAACAAGCATGAAGTGCAATTGTGGGGTGTCAGCTGTTTAAATCATTGCGGAAAATGTTTTTAAGTCAAGTAAGCGGCGATGGTTGGCTTAAATGGAAACAGTTTATTAATAGCTATGGGAATAGACTGAAGTTGAATTTCACTTTTTGATAGGCTTACAGAAAGAATAAATTTATCGAAAAAAAAAAAAAAAAGAGAAATATTTCTATTAGCAAGAATTATACCTGTAAAATCAGAGTGTGGGGGGGGAGGGGTGTTAGGTTTATGTAATAAAAAGAACATATTTTATGTTTCCTAGTGAGTATAAAGATTTCACGGTGGTTAGGTTTGTGGGGGGGGGGGGTGGGATACTTACCTAAATATAGTAGAGGGCGACCAATGAAAATAATTTTATTTTGAAAATAAAAAATGAAAATGTACTCACATTGCTAATTGTGGCTGCCAAGGCTTCAAGTTCATCAATAACATTCATTGTTGTCTCCAGTGTGTCACAATACTTTCTGATAATTTAATCACATTGCATGCCCGTTATATACGAAATCTCAAGGGTGAATTGTTATGTAACGGGGGGAAAAACCATACGTAACCAGCTCTCTGATTGGCTGAGAAGGAGGATGTATCCGACTCGCTGATTGGCTGAGAAGGATGCATGTACTTCCGGTTTCCTATTCCAGGACACCTTGACATTCATCCCTAGCAAGCACTTGTCCAAAACAACAATAATAAATAAATCCCTCAGGCCTAAAGATTAAAGAAACCATAATGTTTCTTAATTCCCCCTTCGTGAATTAATAATTTCCCCCGCCGATTATGTAAATCAAGTTCTCAGGTTAGGTTCGCCTAAAGATCAAAGAAACCATAATGTTTCTTAATTCCCCCTCGTGAATCAATAATTTCCCCGCCGATTATGTAAATCAAGTTCTCAGGTTAGGTTCGCCTAAAGATCAAAGAAACCATAATGTTTCTTAATTCCCCCTTCGTGAATCAATAATTTCCCCGCCGATTATGTAAATCAAGTTCTCAGGTTAGGTTAGCCAAACAATATCATAACATTCGCGTCGAGCATGTCCATTCTCACTGACAACGAACAGACATAAAACAGGAACATAAATTGCTGTTGACATCCATAAATGTGAGAAAGTTCCTGTTTTTTTCATTCTCACTGACAACGAACATACATAAAACAGACATAAATTGCTGTTGACATCCATAAATGTGAGAAAGTTCCTGTTTTTCCATTCTCACTGACAACGAACATACATAAAACAGACATGAATTGCTGTTGACATCCATGAAAAACATCAAATAAATTGACCAACACCCATAACCGTCCAAGAAACATCCATAAATGTGAGAAAATTCCTGTTTTTCCAAGTGAGAAAATTCCTGTTTTTTCATTCTCAGTGACAAAACCATAAACCACGTGGTCATGTTCGGGCTGGTACCCCCCTTTCTACTGTCGGAGGGGGATTAGTTGCTCTCCAACAGCTTTCGACTATTAAAAGGGACACTAGCTCTTTCAATTTCCAATTGAATAAGCCTATTTTAGTTTTTACGATAACATCTGCTATAAAAACCTTATATGCATCTAGGCCATAGCTTACAACCCTTGCTCTGAGGGCTCTGAGGTGGTTATCATCCTCAAAGACCTAATTTCCAGAACATTTAACTACATTGAACAAAATGTCTATCGCAAATTTTGATTGGATGCATTAAGGGAAATTGTGGGCGTGAAAGGGGGTTAGTGCCTCAAATAACTTTCGATATTAAAAGAGGCTAGCCTTTCAACTTACAATCAAATAAGCCCTTTTTGAAGTTTCTACTACAACACTTTCTATAGAAACCTTATATGCCCCAGAGCATAGCTTACTATACTGGTTCTGAGGGTTCTGAGGGGGTTATCATCCTCAAAGACCTAATTTCCGAACTTTTATCTACGTTGAAAAAAATGTCTATATAAAAATTTTGATTAGATGTGTTTGGGGAAATGGTGGGCATGAGAGGGGGGTTAGTTGCCCTCTAATAACTTTTGGCTATTA
This sequence comes from Artemia sinica, assembly GCA_027921565.1. NCBI lineage: Eukaryota > Metazoa > Arthropoda > Branchiopoda > Anostraca > Artemiidae > Artemia > Artemia sinica. The sequence continues at coordinate 39,151,492 of CM051265.1, forward strand.
AAAAGGACACTAGCCCTTTCAATTTCCAATCAAATAAGCCCTTTTTGAAGTTTCTACGACAACGCTTTCTATAAAAACCTTATATAACCCCCAGGGATTAACTTATTCCCCTTGTTCTGAGGGTTCTGAGGGGGTTATCATCTTCAAAGACCTAATTTCCAGAATTTTTAACTACGTTGAACAACAATATATCTCAAAATTTTGATTGGATGTGTTTGGAGAAATGTTGGGCATGAGAGGGGGGTTAGTTGCCCTGCAATAGGTTTCGACTATTAAAAAGGGTACGAGCCCTTTGAATTTCGAATCAAATAAGCTCTTTTGAAGTTTCTACGACAACATTTTCTATAAAAACCTTATATGCCTCCAAGGCATAACTTACAACCTTTATTCTGAGGACTGCGGGGGGAGTGTCCTCCTCAAAGAGATAATTTCCAAATTTTTAAACTGCGTTGAACAAAATGGCTATCTCGAAATTTTGATTGGATATGTCTGGGGAAATGGTTGACGTGGAAGGGGTGTTATTTGCCTTCCAATCACTTTCGGCTATTAAAAAGGCACTAACCCTTCCAATTTTTAATCGAATGAGCCCTTTTCGAAATTTCTATGACAACTCCTTCGATACGAAGTTTGCTGGTGTAAAGGAAACAACGACAACAAAAATTAATAATAATACATTGTGCTAACATCGTTCTTTACTTAGGCACCGCTATTGCGCTTCCTATGATTCTTCTAGTTACCTATTTAAACCTGGTTGGAATTTTGGCCTCTTTTTTTACAGGGAAACGCCATTAACCTTCGCCCCAAAGCACATAATAGCTGCTACCAAGATTGAGACCCGTGACTATTCACTTGTGTGTTGAACAAAGAGTTTCAAACCGTTGAAATACAGCTTCACAGGGTTAAGGAGATTAAGTAGCAAACTTACTTGCCACTCCTCAAGTTTTCTATAAGCAAGAAAAGATAACTCGTGCGAAAGATTCATTCGAAATTTGGCTAGCCTTGGTTTATGCACTTTGCCCCAAGAAAAGCCTAAAAAAGATTTATCTTTTGGGTGCTCACCAGGTTCACCACATCCAAGTGGGCTTCCCAAATTTACTGCAAAAATGTCTTCAAGATTGAGTTGACAGATGGACGACAATAATTCGATTAAGGAAGATCTTAAATGGTTGAGCCCAAATTCTGCTTTTTTTGGAAATGCATATATCCTTTTCTTGTCCTTCAGTGGTTTCCAAAGTTAAAATTGCTAGGAGACACTAAGGTGAAAAATTAAAAAACGCACAATCTACTTGAAAATTATTGGTCAACGCCTCGAGCAAATAAAAAAATTTCGTGATGATGAGTGAAGAGGAATATTTACTTTAATTTCAAGTACACTTAAAAAAGTTTAAGACCAATGTTTAAAATATTTAATGAAGATGCGATAGGTGATAGTAATTTCTTCATTAGGAAAAAAGCTTCTAATTTCAATAATTCCTCAAGAAAGTGGGAGCGAGCGAGTGGCTGGGTGTATTTAGATTTTTTAATTTCACTCTTTTCGAGGGAGAATCACTATTTTCGGACGTTAATTTTCACTCACTCGAATCCAGGGTTGCCGCCACTGACACTTTAGTGTCACCTTTGACATTTTTTTTTTAAATGACACTTTTCGGGACACCTGACACTGTTATGACACTTTTTAGCAAAAGTGGTACTTTTTCTGCTAATTAGCACTATTTTACAAAAAAAAAAATTTTCAGACAAAAAGCCGGAAGGAAAACTGTCAATGTAGATATGCATCGATATCCTTTTTCTGTCAGTTAAGATTCTTATCTTTATTCTGCACGCGGCAATTATTAGATACAAGAATCTTTCTGTGCGGTGAAAAACGTAAACGTGTTTGTCTTTATATGTGTATGAGAATTTTTTTAGGAGAGGGGCTGGATTTTTGCTTGGGGCACCATTTGCGTTTTAGCGGGTTTTTAGGAGAGGGGCTGGAAAGTTGACAAGAGTGGAAGTGCTACGCAAAGCCAAAAATCAGCACTGACTAAGTAAAATCAATATTTCTTTTTTATAGTTGATAGATGGCATTAGATCCGACATTTCATGTTGAGGAATTTAAAGATGCGGGAAATCTCGCGGGGGTGATCCCAAGCAGACTGGCCAATATTTTCATTTTGAAAAGCTTGTTAATATTAGCGCGAGTGACGCAAAGCGCCGCGAGTGGCAAATGTCTAATAAAATGACACTTTTTATACAAAATCGATACTATTTTCCCACCCAAAGTAGCACCTAAAATGACCGGCTGAGTCGTACAACTCAGCATAGAATTTTGTATTGTAAATTCAAATATTTAATATTGCAAAACGTGCATGCAGCTGCTTCTTTTAAGAAGAAGAGAAATTGCATCTGTGTTTTGTATGATCTTAGGACTGTCTTGAAAAAAATGGCTATCTCAAATTTTGATAGTATTTATTTTGGGAAAACAGGGCGTTGGGGGTTAGTTAACCTTCGATCACTTTTGAATCTTAAAAAGGGAACTAGAACTTTAAATTACCAATCAAGCAAGTCTCCTCCAAAGTTTATATGATCACCCCTTTCATAAAAATCTTATGTGCCGCCGGGGCATAACTTACAACATTTGCCCCCTCTGCCCAGGGGGAGGGGGGTGTCGATACCGGAGTTTTGTTATGCGATATTGGATAATTTTGAACAAAATTAAAATTTCAAAATTTTCATTGGGTACATTTGGAGAAAGAGGTTGGGGCTAATTGCCGTCAGATCACTTTTGACTTCTAAAGGGACGGTAGAACTTCCGATTCCCAATCGAATCTCCAAAGTTTAAACTGACCACTCCTTCCATAATAATCTTTTATGGTCCTAGGTGATTGCTGACAATTCTTGCCCCCAGGCTCTCGGGTTTGTGTCAACTCCGATGACATGTTTATAATATCCTTTTGACTATTTTGAAAAAAAAGGGCTATCTCAAAATTTCAATCGGATGCATTTGGGGAAAAGACAGCGTGGGGGCCTAGTTGCCCCCCAATCACTTTTGATTGTTAAAAAGGGAATTAGAACTTTGACTTCCAATCAAATGAACCTTCTACTAAGTTTATACAGCTACTCTTTCCATAAGAACCTTATATACCCCAGGGCATAATTTACAACACTTGCCCTCTTAGGGGTTTTTTCGACCCCGCAGTTATCGTTATCTGATCTTCGAAATAATTTGAACACAATGGCTATCTAAAAATTTCGATCGGATGTATTTAGGGAAAAGAGGGCGCAAGGAGGGGAGGCTACCTGCCCTCTGATCACTTTAAACTCTTAAAAAGACACTAGAGCTTCTTATTTCCAATTGAATGAGCCCCCTAGAAAATTTATACGACCATAATGATTGGAAATTAATGATTTACATAATGGATTGGAAACTAATAATAATGATTGGAAACTTGTATTTAAACAAGTTAAAATTGAGCAAAATCAGAAATAAACATTTCCCCTTTCCCAAACAAAAATTGCTGAAATTAAAAAAGAGTAAACTGTATGATTTACAATTATTACCCAATGGGTTTTGGGGAGCATTGCATCCCCGGAGACATATTAGCAAGGTCTTTTGCCGATTTTTGGACAAAATTACTGTTTCAAAATTTGATTAGTGTTGAGGGGAGGTAAAACCTAAATGGGCAGGGGGAGGGAGGCTTGTAGTCCTCTAATCACTTTTCGAAATCCCTCTTTAAAATTCCCTTAGTCTCAAGCTTCAAATTAATACGTTTAGCCATCTATCAGATTAATTAAAAAACTTTTTCCACAAAATAAGTTTTTCAATGAGAAGAAATGAACCCCATTAAACAAAAAATGAGCAAAAATAAAATCAATTAATCTACCAAGCGTGAAACTACCACAAATCAACATCGATAAATAAATGAAACCCAAAACGAACAGAAATTACAAGAAATAACCGAGTCAAACTCAAAACAAGCAGAAATAACATAAGTTGGGCTCAAAATCCATATGCCTTCCCAAGGCCAGAACATAATTTGCTTTTTACTGAAAAAATATAAATGTTTTTACTTTTATAACCTTAATAAATCCAATATTATTAACATTTTGATTACTAAATATTAGTACATGCATATTAAACTGACAATGCACATTCATTTGTATTTTTTTTCAGTAAACTGCAAATTATGTTCAGGCCTTGGAAAGGTATAGGGGTTTTGAGCCTAACTTATTTGTTATTGTTTTCCTTTAGACCAGGGCACTTCGTATCGAAGAAGATGTCGTAGAAACTACGAAAATCGCTCATTCAATTGGAAATTGGAGTGGCCTGTGCCCTTTTTAATAGTCGAAGTGATTGGAAGGCAACTAACACCCTCTCCACGCCCACCATTTCCCAAAACACATCCAATCAAAATTTTGAGATAGCCATTTTGTGCAGCATTGATGATTTCCAGATAGAAATTATGTTTTTGAGGAGGGCAATCACCCACAATTCTCAGGGCAGGGGTTTTAAGTTATGCCCTGGGGGCATATAAGAACGATGTTGGCACAATCTATTATTTATTATTTTTTCCTTTAGACCAGGGCACTACGTATCAAAGAAGTTTTTGTAGAAACTTCGAAAAGGGCTCATTCAAATGAAAATCGGAGTGCCCTTTTTCATAGTCAAAAGTGAATGGAAGGCCACTAGCATCCCTTCCACGCCCACCATTTCTCGAAACACATCCAATCCAAATTTTGAGACAGCCATTTCGTTCAGCGTAGTTGATTTCCAGATATCAATTATGTTTTTGAGGAGGATACTCCCCCACAGCCCACAGGGCAAGGGTTGTAAGTTATGCCCTGGGGGCACATGAGGTTCTTATAGAAAACGCTGTCATAGGAACTTCAAAAAGGCTCATTGGATTGGAAATTGAAATTGCCCTTTTTAATAGTGGAGAGTGAGTGGAGAGTAATTAACTCCCCTCTCACGCCCACCATTTCCCCAAACACATTCAATCAAAATTTAGAGATAGCCATTTTGTTCAACGTAGTTGAAAGTTCTGGAAATTATGTATTTAAGGATGAAAAACCCCCCAGAGCCCCAAGGGCAAAGGTCGTAGGTTATTCCCTGGGGGCATATAAGGCTTTTATAGATAGAGTTGTCGTAAAAACTTCAAAAGGGAAATTGGAAACAGGAAAAGTGCCCTTTTTAATAATTGAAAGTGATTGGAGGATAACTAACCCCGCCTCTCACGCCCACCATTCCACCAAACACATCCAATGAAAATTTTCAGATAGCCGTTCTGTTTAACGTTGCAGAAAGTTCTGGAAATTAGGTCTTTGAGTATGACAACCCCTTCAGCCCTCAGGGCAAGGGTTGTAAGTTATGCCCTTGGGTCATATAAGGTTTGTATTGAAAGTGTTGTCGTATAAACTTCATGTTTGTGGTAGTTTCACGCTTTGTAGATTATTTGATTTTATTTTTTCTCATTTTTGTTTAATGGAGTTCGTTACTTTTCTTTGAAAAACTTATTTTGTGGAAAAATTTTAGTTTTTTTAACAATTTTTAGTCTGGCCTGCTATTTGTATGCTGGAGAAAAATTTTCAGCAATTTTTAATAACATACACCCTTTTAAAAATCTGGATACAAATAGTATATTTAATTTAGTTTCATACCTCCTCTGGTATACCTGAAATGGAAAACTTGATACCATTCGCAAAGAAATCTGTTTACTTTGTTTGATAGCTTGAATACACTTACGCTATTTTGATTTGGTTAAATTTTAAGAGCAGTAGTAGTCTCAAAAGTTTGATCATAATACCCTCAGTCGATCTTGGGATGCTGCTGAGATGCCTTATTGGGAATTAGCATTAACACAGTGCATTTTGATTTAATCTTAAGGCAACATTTAGATTTTAAACATACAGGCCAATGGGAAGGTGGGCGTCGGAGGGGGATTAGTTTCCCTCCAATCACTTTCGATTGGATCGTCTCGAAGTAAAGCTTTGGAAATTAGAATCAACGATCAGGCTTTTTGGCAACAAATTCCTAAAACAAAATGCAAGCTTGAAGCAAACAAAGATCAGAGGCAACGCTATAATGTAGCCTGTAGTAACGGCCATGACGCTTCAATTTTTTTTTTCCAGAGGAAGAGACGATCGTATTGACTTTGGAGGGGGTTCATTCGATTGGCAATAAGAATTTTCAGTGCAACTTAGAAGAGTCAAAAGTGATCGGAAGGCAACTAGCCCTCCCACCTCACCCACTCTTTTCCCCAAATACATCCAATCAAAATTTTTAGATTGCCATTTTGTTCAAAATAGGTCAAAGATAAGATAAAAAAAAATTAATGAGTTGCCGCCCAGAGCCCTGGGGAAAGTGTTGTAAGTTAAGCCTCGGTTGCACATAAGGTTTTCATAGAAGGCGAGGTCGTGTAAACTTTGGAAGAGGTTCATTTCATTGGAAATTGAAAGTTTTAACTTCCTTTTTAAGATTCAAAAGGGATCCGAGTGTAGCTACCCCCCGTCCCCATAGGCCTATCCTATTTTCTCCAAATGTATCCACGTAATATTTTGTGATAGCTATTTTGCTCAGAAGAGTCCAAAGACCATATAGCTATGCCTTTCGGGTTGACAAAACCCCAAGAACCCTGGGGCAAGGGATGTAAGTTATGCCCACGGGGCGTGCAAAGGTTATTATGCAATGAGTTGTCACATAAACTTTCACACTCACAGGGGAGCTCACACACTGGGGCTCTCACATTGGGGAGTTCACCCTTCATAACTCACTCACACTTACACTTTTTCACTCCCTCATGTACTCGGTCACTAACACTTACCCACTCACTCGTACTCGCACTCGCTCACCCCCTCACTGACACTCACTCACTTACTATCACATCCAGGTGGAATATGCGGTCGTAAAAACTTCGAAGGGGGGGGGGGGGGTCGTTCAACTAGAAATCAGAAGTTCTAGTGCTCTTTTAACAGTCAAAAGTGATCAGAGGGCAACTAGCGTCCCCTTGCCCTTTTTTCCCAAGTGAATCGAATCAAAATTTTACATAGCTATTTTCTTCATAATAGTCCAAAGACTATATAAAACAAACTCCGCGATCGACGAAAACCCCAGAGCCCAGGTGCAAGTGTGTTAAATTATTCCCTGGGGGCACATAACGTTTTTACAGAAGCTGTGGTCAAATAAACTTTGGAGAAGGTTCATTTGATTGGAAATTGAAAGGTATAATTCCCTTTTCAAGAGCCAAAAGAGACCTAAGGGCAACTATCTCCCTCCCTCCACGCCCTCTTATCCCCAAATGCATCCAATTAAAATTTTGAGATACCCATTTTGTTCAAAATAGTACAAATTTCATATAACAATGCCTCCGAGATTCACAGAACTCCCAAAGCCCAAGACAAGGGTTGTAAGTTATACCCTGGGGGCACGCAAGGTTCTTATGGAAGGAGTAGTCGTATTAATTTTCGAGAGGCCTCATTTGACTTGAAATCAGAAGTTCTAATGCCCTTTCTAAGATTCAAAAGTGATTAGAGGGCAACTAGCCTCCCCCAACCCTCTTTTCCCCAAATGCATCTGATCGAAGCTCTGAGAAAGCTATTTTATTCAAAATAGTACAAATATCATATAACAATGCCTCCGAGGTTGAAACAGCCCCCAAAGCCCAAAACAAGCGTTGTAAGTCAAACCCCGGGGGTATATATGGTTATTATGGAAAGAGTGGTCATATCCACTCTGGAGAGGGCTCATTTGACTTGAAATTGGAAGTGCTATTGCCCTTATTAAGAGTCGAAAGTGATTAGAAGACAACTAGCTTCTTTTCCCCAAATGCCTAAGATCGAAGTTCTGAGAAAGCCATTTTGTTCAAGATTGTCCAAAAATCCTATGAAATGCCTGCGGGGTCGACACAACCCCCCAGAACTTGGGGGCGAGGGTTGTAAGTTGTGATCCGGGTGCAAATAAGATTTTTATTGAAGGGGTGGCGGTATAATCTTTGCAGGTGGCTCATTTGATTGGAAATTGAAAGTTCTAGTTTCGTGTTTCAGAGTCAAAAGTGATTGGAGCGCATATTAGGATTTTATGGAAAGGGTGGTCGTATAAACTTTGGAGGGGGCTCATTTGATGGAAACCCAAAATTCTAGTTCGATTTTCAAGAGTCAAATGTGGTCGGAGGGCAACTAGAGACCCCGTACCATCTTTTCCCAGATGCATCTGATCAAAATTTTGAGATAACCATTTATTCAATTATCTGAAGACCTTATAAAAATAACTCCCGGGTCAGCCCTTCACTGTACTTTTTGGACGCAGCCCCAAGAGCCCCGGGGCTATGGTTGTAATTTATGATCCGATGAAACATAAGATTTTTATAGAAGGGGTAACCGTATAAACTTTGTCAGAGATTCATTTGATTCAAAACTTAAAGTTTTAGTTCCCTTTTTAGAGTCAAAAGTCACCGGAGGGAAACTAGCCCCCCCCCAACGTCATCTTTTCTCCAAATACTTCCTATTGAAATTTGTGAAAAAAAAAATTGTGAAAAAAAGTTTGTGCACACGCATTGAATTTAAAGACCATGATATAATTCTGAAGCAAAATGACAATTTCATATATTATCAAAACATACTGCTGTTTCTCAAATAAACGTAAAAAAACTGTTTTGTTAACGAATGGTTCAACTTGTCTCTACAGTCATCATAAAAAACAACTTTCTATTAGAATGTGTTGTGTCCCATGACAGGAGATGGCCTGAAAGGCATAGGCTATCAGTTTAAGCATACAGATATGAGAAAAAAAGAAACATGATGTTAGATCAGTTAAATTCAGAGAAAAAAAAATATATGATAATTTTTCGCCTCTAGAAGCAGTAACATGTCATTAGAGAAAGAAATAACTGGATTACTACTTAACTTTTTAATAGTATTTTGTTCTTGTGTACATTTTTCAACTCCTATAAAATAGGGTTATTTATGCACTTTGAAAATGAGCTATTTTCTTTATAGGTTAGAACGAATGACATAACGTCACTACCTTCTCCGCCTCAAGTATCAAGCCAAGAATTATACGACCGCATTGACGAGATAGCTTTAATTGAACCGATCGAAAGTGATTGGAGGGAAATACGATCGTCTCTTCCTCTGGAAAAAAAATGTTGAAGCGTCATGGCCGTTACTACAGGCTACATTATAGCGTTGCCTCTGATCTTTGTTTGCTTCAAGCTTCCATTTTGTTTTATGACTTTGTTGCCCAAAAGCCTGATCGTTGATTCTAATTTCCAAAGCTTTATTTCCGTTACCCTTGGAAAATGCAACCGGTCGTTTCTTTTTGTATTTTTTCTATCTTGTCTTTTTGTGTGCACTTTTGATATTATCTAAGAGAACTAGAAAAAGGCTGTTCACCAAAAGTATACCCACTCCCCTTTTTAGAATTATCACGACTTAAAAAAGAACAGTGTAGAACTGTTTGAATTTACTTCCGTAAAGTCAAACTGTTTGACTTTAACATTTGTAATATTTATGCAATACGTATTATTGTTGCGATACAATGAAAAAAAATATTATGTTTAGATTTCTATCCCCTCAACCAAAGATTAGCCCCCCACAAATTTGGGCTACAAGCATTGGGAGCGTTTAACCTACCGCTTTTTTTCGACGTAACACCTTTAAATTAGGTGGTGTTTTCTTAGACCACACTGCCGTTCTAAGACGAACAAATAAACTTTCAAATGGGGATAAATCAATTTATTTAGACAGTGAAAAAAAATGGATTTATCCCCATTTGAAAGTTTATTTGTTTAGCCTCTAGGTGGATGGAAAAAAAGCTGCCTAAGCCTCTTAGAATGTATTAATGTGTTCTAGCCTCTAGATCTTTTCTTTTGTACTTTCAGACGTACGTCTGGTCACTTGTTCATGCTTCCGGTTCCACCTCTCTTTAAAAGACATACACGAAGCTGCCTAAACCGCATACTGTTTGGGTCTGCCCCTTTAAAAGTCTTATGCACTTGATAGAAAATTTAAATGCCTGTTTTACCATTTTACACCATCTCGGTTTTATGATCACTGACAACTTAGTCAGTGAAACCGAAATTCAAAAACAAAAAAGGCCCATTGTAAGTAATACAGAAAAGTTAGGTTTCCGAATCCAGTCCGGAGACAAAAGTCATGCTATTATTTCTGTCTAAGAAATAATAACCTTCAAAACCATGTTCTTAAACGCTTGTAGCAAAAATTAATTTTAAGAGGGGTTCTAAACTGCTCTTAAGGGTAAATCTATCCAACGAAAAGTTTATCATTGTTAATTCTAAAGCCTGTTCAAAAGTAAATAGGTGGCTTTAAATAAAATGTTATTGAAAGGACGACTTGGATATTCCCATATTTGTTTGTTACTGCCATTTATGAAACATTTCTTGGTTCTAAGTATAAATAACTTCTTTGATTTTACGCAATGAATTATCAGTCTATTATCCATTGGAAAACATTCCTAACCCAGAAAAATTTGGTTACAAGAGAAAAACTAAACTTGTACAGAAAGTTTAGCTTTTGCAACCTCTTCCCCTTTTAACTTAGAATCAAATATTTTACATCACAATTTTCTATCTAAGATAGCACGTTTTTTAATTAAAACAAAGAATAATGTAAATAAATTCCAAAAATTTAGAATTCAAAACTGAATTCATTTTTTGAAGTGATAAACTAAAAGAAAATAAAACACAGCCTCGAAGTAACATAATTCAACCCTACATATGTGAAGGATTAGAATAAAATTATATGTACAGTGTTTTCGTAAGTGTTGGTAATACCAAAGACTACTTTACATACTCTAGTTCAAGCATATAATATTTCTAGTCAGAACACCCCGATAAAAAAAAACTGGATTAATAAATCGTTGTCTGTTAGCGCAATAATTACTGTGAGGGCTCACCGAAAAAAAATCAGAACAACAAAATTGTGTTTCAAAGTTCTTGAGATAGGAAACTCACAGCAACAATCTTTCTTCGGGAAAATTTTGATAAGTAAAATATTGAAACTACACAGTACGGTAAAATTCTAGAAGATGGGGGTTTTACTATCTTGTAAAGTAGTTAAGTTAGATGAATGAAATTTTCGTCAACGGATTTTGAGTCTAAATAACAGTTTGGGAAGGTCTTTTGAAGCGTTTACCTCCATTCCTTGCCTCTCCATCTTTTTCAAATTATGCTTTGTTGGGTTTTTAAAAAATTGGGAAATGTGTTCTTTTTTATCCTAATATAACTTAAAATCCTGATAAAATTATTGGAACTGAGTTTTCCAAGGTAGCAGTGAAAAAAAAAAGAAAAAAAGAAGGACATCCTAGCCAAAATTAGGACCAAAATTCTTTCTCGCCCTAGTTACTACAGATAGACTTGTCTTTTCTGTAATCTGGATTTTTTTTTTTCTATGGTTAAAAGAAACGTTTTAAATTCGTCTTTTTAAGTCTTCTTCAGGTATTTGGACGCGATCTAAGCCTTACATGAGCTTGATGTCGTAGCAAAACTAAATTTTTTCTGCCTCACATGGCAAGTTAGTTTTTATTTAGTTTTATTTTACCATAAAATTTCAAAAATCAAGGTTGCTAAGCTTGCAAAGTCACAGAACTGAACCCCGCACCAAGCCAGAGGATTGGAAGCACCTGAATTTGGACCCCCGACCCGAAGAATATAGGAGTGATTTTCACTTTGTCCACCCCGTGGAGTGAAAATCACTGCTTATTCTTCGGGTCGGTGGTCCAAATCCAAATTCAGGTGCTTCCAATTCTCTGGCTTAGCGTGGGGTTCAGTTCTGTGACTCTGCAAGCTTAGCAATCTTGATTTTTGAAAGTTTATGGTTAATCAATCAGTATTAATTAGCAAAAATAATTAGTAAAATTAAAGCTTCACCTTCACAAGGATTTTGTAATTGACAATCATATTAATAACAGGCAGAAGGTATTATTATTTATTACTCATTCTTATCATTTTTTAACTCTACAAATATATTTCATAAACCTTAAATATACTATTTCATTAATGAAAAATGTTTTTAATATGATTGTAAAAACTGATTCAATTTGTAAGGGTAAGCAGGGCGGCAAAATTGAAATAGCCTACTAGCGGCAAACACTTAAACCCACGACAGATAATTGCTGTATTGAAAGTAATTGCAGCTAATGGTGACGTACTGAAAAGGAAGAAAATTAGTCATATTGAAAGAAGTCTCAACTGACGTTGCTTTCCTACCGTTTACCCCCCTACCTGACAATTTTCTCTGCAGAACTTATGGCACTTAAGTTTTCTCTTCAAGTCATAGCAAGCCAAACAGAGACCAAAAATCGGAAGTATATTGTCTGTACTGATTCACTGTCAGCTCTGGACTACCTTTCACACCAGCAACACCAAGCAAGAAATGTTGCCATAGAGATTGAAAATCTGAATACACAACTTGCAAGAAAGGGTATATCAGTCCTATTTATATGGGTCCCAGCACACTGTGGTATAAAGGGAAATGAATTAGCAGACCAGGCTGCAAAACAAGCCTCCCATCTGGGTCTGATCACTCAAACCCCTATTACTGGTCCTGAATTCCTGTCTTCAATCAGTTCAAAAATTTTGGAGGAAGAAGAGGCTTGGCTCCGTTCTTTCCATACCCAGCTCCTGGATCTGTATAAATTACAAGCAGCCATCAAAAGAAATGTACCTCTCATCTCGCATCCTTTCAACTTGTCTCTTTCGTCTTAGATGTGGCCATGCAAGGACTAAATAAACACTCTTCCATTGTAAAATGACCCCTTCCCCCAACTGCGACACATGTGGAGTGTACGAAGACATACGTCACATCATCTTCAACTGTAGAAAATATGAAAAGGAGAGGGAAATACTACGGAATTGCTGTGAGAGGGCATTTAAAGCATTCACAATGCGCTCTGTTCTGGGACATTACACGTCTCCTCCTTGGGCTAGACAACTAAGCACAAACCTTTTAGGTAGATTTGTTAAGACTACTGGTTTGGTTCATTCCCTTTAAGTTTTTTTTTTTTTTTTTTTTTTTTTTTTTTTTTTTTTTTTTTTTTTTTTTTTTTTTTTTTTTTTTTTTTTACACCCTTCAGCTCATTTTAGAGTCATCGCGATTTGTATATTTTTTCCTTTTATCTATGTTCTATCAGTTTTTTTTTTTTTTTTTTTTTCTTTTTTTTTTTTTTTTTAGTTGACGTATGTGACAGGAATGATGTATATTGGCATTATTTATTTAATTGTGTTGCAATTGTATTTTAATTGTTTTATGACAAAGCAGTGCTGAATTACTCTGATTCTTGTTTTTCGACGCAGGCATTTGCTACAGGTGAATGACCCCCTACCAATAGCACAATAAGTGATACCTGACATGGCTCAATGAATATTGACTAAAGTGACACCCAAGCAAGCTAGTGATTACAGAAGGCACAGAATAATCGAGTGATACGAACGCATATGACCGATTGGTCGAACGTGTCAAACCCCAAACAACAACAAACAACTGACGTTGCTGTCAAGAGGAGAATCAAATATCTCAGATCAGATCAAATTACATCCTTAGTATTGGAATGCGACGACCTTTCAACGTCATTTTGCTAGTTGTTATGGGAATACGATGGCAAATACATTACTTTGAGAATACAATCATACTGTTATTTTACCCCATGCAGACAATTTAAAATAGCTTTAAGGACACATCCTACCCCTTAGAGAGGGTAAAACAAAATCCTTCACTTTTAGGAGACTAAACTATACGAATTGTATTACACTTTGTTATTCAAACTAACAGAATTGTGTTCAATTTAAATGGCATTTACCTACCCAGCAATCGCAATTTCTTTTGTAGCTATTTTTTGTTTGGTCTTAGGAGGCTTTTTTGTCTTAGGATATTGAGGGATAACAGGGCGCTGGGAAGGAATATTTCCCTATCCAACAGCCGCAATCTCTTTTTTAGTGGTTCCTCACATCTGGGCATAACTATACTGAATTTTCTAAGGGGCGCTACACGACATTTACATATCCAACAATCGCAATCTCTTATTTGTAGCTATTTTAGTGTCCGTAGGAGTTTTTCTTACCATATTAGTCAAAAGGATTTAGTTTATTGGCTTCAAACTAGTTATTTTTTCTTTTATTGCTCATTAGTCATGCTTTCACATTTTCTTACACACCTTTAATACTCTTAACCTTAGTTTTTCGGCTTTACGCATGCTTTTACACCAAGACAAACTATTCACAATACTTTCCTTATTAATTTCACAATATTTCTTCCCATATTTCACTCATAAACTCAGCTTATTCAGTTTTGAGTACACTGTCATACCTTCATTCAGCCCAAATCTGAATTTTATTATTTTTTAACAGTTTTCTTTTTTTATTGCCCCTAAACCTAGTTTTTTGCATTTTTGTACACTCTTTTAACAGTCCTAATCTTACAGACAAGAATAGCCCTAATCGACCTTAACAGTCTTTGAAGTTGCAGAAAGCTTAAGAGTTGGTGAACTTACGAAATTTTCCGCTACACCCCCTCACCAAATACTAAGAAACCGGATAAACCAGGCAGTACCTCAGCAAAAGCAAATCAGATATTACGACCACCTCCAAGAAGCAGTTCTAGGGACTAATCTGAGGTCCAAACTACTTCCACAAATGAAGTTATTTGTACTGTTGAACTACCTACAATTTTGTTTGGTGGTGTCAATTACTAGCCTGTTCTTTCTTCCAAATTAATTGAAAAAAACTTTTCCACAAAATAAGTTTTTTCAAAGAAAAGTAAAGAACTCCATTAAACCAAAAATGAGCAAAAACAAAATCAAATAATCTACCAAACTCAAACCGAGCAGAAATTAACATGAGTAGGGCTCAAAACCCCTATGCCTTCCCAAGGCCAGAACATAACTTGCACTTTAATGAAAAATATAAATGTTTTTACTTTTATAACTTTAATAAATCAAATAATATTGACATTTTGATTACTAAATATCAGTATATGTATATTAAACTGAAAATGCACATCCATTTCTATTTTTTTTTTCAAAAAAATAACACCCCCTGTTAGGGGGTTGTCATCGTCAAAGACCCAATTTCCAGACCTTTCAACTACGTTAAAAAACATGGCTATCTCAAAATTCTGATTGGATGTGTTTGGGGAAATGGTGGGCGCGAGAGGGGCTTTAGTTGCTCTCCAATTACTTTCAACCATTAAAAAAGGCACTAGCCTTTTCAGTTTCAAATCGAATGAGTCCATTTGAAGTTTTAACGACAACACTTTCAATGAAAACCTTATATGCCCACAGGGCATAACTTAAACCCTTGCCCTGAGGGCTCGGGGGGTTGTCTGCCTCAAAGATCTAATTTCCAGAACTTTCAACTACGTTGAAGAAAATTGCTATCTCAAAATTTTGATTGGATGTGATTGGGGAAATGGTAGGCGTGAGAAGGGGGCTAGTTGCCCTCCAATCACTTCTGACTATTAAAACGGGCAATAACCCTTTCAGTTTCCAATCGAATGAGCCCTTTTTGAAGTATCTACGAAAAGGCTTTCAATGAAAAAAAGCTTATATGCCCCAGGGCATAGATTACAGCCCTTACCCTGAGGACTCTGAGGGGTTTGTCATCCTCAAGACATAATTTCCGGACCTTTCAACTGCGTTTAACAAGATGGCTATCTCAAAATTTTGATTCGATGTGTTTGGGGAAATGGTGGGTGTGAGAGGGGGTTAATTGCCCTCCAATCACTTTCGACTATTAAAAAGAGCACTAGCCGTTTCAATTTCCAATCGAATGATTCCTTTTTGGAAGTTCCTACGACAAGTCTTTCTATAAAAAAACCTCATATGTCTCCAGGGCACAACTTGCAACCCTTGCCCCGAGGGCTGTTGGGGAGGGGGGAGTGTCATCCTCAAAAATATAATTTCCAGACATTTTAACTACGTCGAACAAAATGGCTATCTCAAAATTTTGATAGGATGTGTTTTGGGAAATGGTAGGTGTGAGAGGGGTGTTAGTTATCCTCCAATCACTTTCGACTATTAAAAAGGGCACAAGCCTTTCTAATTTCCGATCGAATGAGCCCTTTTTGAAGTTTCTACAATATCACTATCTAAAAAAACCTTATATGCCCCCAGGGCACAACTTACAACCCTTGCCCAGAGGGCTCTGAGGGGGCTATCATCGTCAAAGTCCTAATTTCTTAAACTTTTAACTACGTTGAACAAAATGGGTATCTAAACATTTTGATTGGATGTGTTTGGGGAAAAGCTGGGCTTGAGAGGGGGGTTTGGTTGCCCTCACATCACTTTCGAATATTAAAAAGGGCACTAGGCATTTGAATTTCCAATTGAATGATCCCTTTTTGAAGTTCCTACGGCAAAGTTTTCAATAAAACCCTTATATGCCCCCAGCACATTACTTACAACACTTGCCCTGAGGGCTGTGGGGGGGGTTTCATCCTTAAAGACCTAATTTCCAGAACTTTCAACTACGTTGAACCTAATGGCTATCTCAAAATTGTTGGGGGGATGTGTTTGGGGAGAAGGTGGGCGTGAGAGGGGGGGCTAGTTGTCCTCCAATCACTTTTGACTATTAAAAAGGACACTAGACCTTTGAATTTCCAATCGAATGAGCCTTTTTTGAAGTTTCTGAGGGCTGTGGGGGAGTGTCCTCCTCAAAAACATAATTTCTATCTGGAAATCAACTACGGTGAACGAATGGCTATCTCAAAATTTTGATTGGATGTGCTTGGGGAAATGGTGGGCGTGGAAGGGGTGTTAGTTGCCTCTTAATTACTTTTGACTATTAAAAAGGGCACAAGTCACTCAATTTCCAATCGAATGAGCCCTTTTCAAAGTTTCTACGACATTTCCTTCGATACGAAGTGCCCTGGTCTAAAGAAAAATAAAAAATAAATAATACATTGTGCCAACATCGTTCTTTACTTAGGCAACGTGATTGCACTGCCTATGATAAAAGAAAAGCTGAATTGAGGCCAGGAGTTTAAGATCTTATCAAAGAAGTAGATAGGGTACATTTTTCTTTCCTTTTGTTTAGGCTTGTAATTTTTCTTACCTGTTTTATATATGATGCGGGCTGAGGAGAAATTTTGGACGTCTCGTTTACTTTAGTTGTTGCCCTTTAACTTGAAGCTCAATTTCAGTGGTAGTGCAAACTACCGCTGAGCCCAAATTCACTAGGGTTGAACCATCTTCAAGTGCTGTCCGTGAAAATACGGCCTTGTTTTTTAAGTGTTGTTTTCCACTTCTTGGGGTTTATTGGATTACTTTCAGTCACTGGGCCTGAAAAGCAGCGGTCACAGAAACCAGTGGACTGAAACGGACATATAAAATTCCAATGTGTCAAGTTGCAAAGAAGAGAAAAACTATAAAGAGAGTGAATATCACAAGATATAAAGCTATATTCATTGATTTAAGCATGGGTCAGCAACCCGCGGGCCGCATGCGACCAGCAAGCGGTCTTGGTGTGGCCCGCAAGATCCTAATCACAACGCACCTGATAGACCACACTACACACCATACCAATAAACAATGGAGTGAAAGGGGGCACAATCTAGCATTTTGCTATCTAAAATTTTTGGGAAAATCCATAAACACCATCTAGCATAGTTAGTTTGATGTTCAACCATCCAGACCAATTATTTTAGTATGTTACAATTTCTGTTTCTGAGTAAACCTACCTCAAAGCTTAGGAAATACCCCCCAAAAAACTTTGCCTTTAAATTTCCTTTGTTTATTCTTATTTAGTTCAGTGAAATTTAGTGTTTGTGGTACCAAATGAGCGCCAAATTGTCTGGTCATTTTATGTGGCCATCTTGTTGCAAAATACTCAGAAGAAAAAAACGCTTGATTTTTAAGATGGATGTCATCTGATATAGCAGTAGTGGGATGGGAAAAAATGGAACACACTGGGACACATCCCAGTGTGTACCCGAAGAAACCCGTCTACAAAACCTAGGGTATTTTTTCTTCTCAAGGTAATTTCATCGAAAGACTTTGGGTACATCCAGGTTGTCAAAGGAGTATAGATACAATGTCTCAGGAGCGGAATAAGGCATCAAGTTTCAATTGTCAGGGAAAGCAGAGGAAACGTAATTCTAATTCAAAGGGTACATTACATATCCAGATTGTGAAAAGGATATATGTGCAATATCCCAGGAAAAAGGGGTACGCAGGAACTTTCAGAGCACATTATTGAGGATGTTGAACTATATCCAAAGACACTATATCCATCCATATTAGTCATAAGGACATTTTACAATATCTTAGGAATAGATAAAGGTATTAAGTTGAAATTTCAGGATCTGTTGAGAAGGATTTATGACCGAATAGGGATGTTAAAATGGCCTATCTGCAATATATCTGGGATGGATAAGGGTATTAAGGTGAAACTATTAGGGCCTTTTGTATTGTATATTGAATAAAATAAAAATGTACTCTATGCAAACAGGTTGTCAAAAAGGTATATGAACAATATCTGAGGAACAGCTGAAAGCAATAAATTGAATATTTAAGCGCTTCTACAACTATTACTTATGCAATTAGTACTAATGCTATTCTGACATTTTCAAGCTGTGACCGCTTTTTAATTGTTTGAATTTGTGACTACTTGCAACTGTAAATACTTGTGACTGTGGCTGACTGCGACTGAAACCCCAACTACTTGTAACTACAATTGCCAGTGCATCTGACTTTGACTGCTTCAACTACTTTCCTATAGTGAAGAACAAGACAATCACTTAGAACTGGAGCAATGCTAAACAGACAGAGATAAACTGGCTGGTAGGCCCCGTAAAAACAAACAAATATACATAGGCCTATATTTTATATCTTAGTTTTGCACACCCAAGAAGGTTTCTGAAAAAAGAAAGATCGTTGATGAAAGACGGATTTTTAATGAAGCATGGACAAATTTATATTTATTTTTATTGAAGTAAAAGAAAAACCTTTGTGTTTAATCTGTCAAAAGAGCCCTTCCGTAGTAAAGGAAAATAGCTTGAAGTGACATTACGATACTGAACACAAAACTGAATTTGGCTGTCTCGGAGGTGAATCTTGAAAAAAAAAATCATTAACTTCAGATCGTCACTCAAAAATCATCAGAAAATCTTTAAAGTTGTGACAGTCTAAAGCAAATCAGCTGTACGTCCAAGCTACAAAGTGGCAGAAATAATAGCAAAGCATGGTCGCCCAGATGAACGGAGGAGTTGTCAAAAAGTGTGTTTTAGCTACTGTGGAGGAAGTATGCCAGGAACAGAAAAATGTTTTTGAAAACTTAAATCTCTCTACTAGAACTTGCATCCGCCGCACCGAAGACTTGGGTGCTAACTTTCGTGAAGAATTTAAGGACAACGCGCAGTCTTTTATGTACCTCTCTCTTGCAATGGACGAAAGTATGGACATGTGGGAAACAGCACAATTAATAATATTTGTACGAGGATTGATACAAACTTTCATGTACACGAGAAGATATTTAAAATATGCAGTTTAACGGAACTGCAAACGGGGAGGATTAACTTCATCATTTGGAACAAGCACTGGATTCATTCGGCTTGAGCTGGGATAAATTAATCACCATCACTAAGGACGGTGGAAAAAACATAAGCGGTGATAATAAAGGTGTCTTTGGAATAGTCAACAGCCAACTTCTAGAGCTTGGACCTATAGTTCCGCATACATTTTAAAGGCAATACCCAAACTTTACAACAGGGAGTGGGTTGTAGATTTTGGGATTTAGCTGATCTGATTACAGAACTGAGTTTACTCAATACACGTTTACAAGCAAAAAAAAATTTTGCATCCCAGATGTATTCAGATGTTAAGACATTTTGAAATGAAACTAATATTATTTATCAAGCATATCAATTAGAGAAGACTCGATCATTTTCTAAATTGCAAGAAAGCAATAGAAGAGGCTGGTATAAATTTTTTTGGGCAAACTACTAAAATGCACAGTGCATTAATACAATTCCAATTTCAGAAAGCTCTCATGTAAGATGAATAGTTTCGAAACCCCTTCGCAGTGGAGGTCAATAATGTAGCAATTGATTTTCATATCAACGCGATAGGTTTACAAAGTGATGCCACGCTTTAAATAGCTTTTAAGGAAAAAACAAACTTGGTGGATTTCTATGGAATTTTCCCTCTGAAAGGTGCTAGGATATAAAAATGGTTGCTCAGCAAATAATTACTATGTTTGGTAGCACACATATTTATGAGTAAGCTTTCTCAATTTTGAATTATCGAAAAAACAAACACGGTTCTCGGTTATCAGATATACATTTAGTTATACTACTACGCATCTCAACTACAGAAATGCAAGCTAATGTGCAAAAATTGCACGTCAAATGCAACTACAAAATTTTATTGATTGCATTAACTACAATAAATGTCATAAAAATATAAAATAAGCGTTTTATTTTTAAAACCTAACATGTTTGTATATGAATATTGTAGATATACTCTAATCATTATGGCTTAGCCTACCTATAATACTATATTACAGTATAATGACAAGTGACCTAAGTGTGGCCTGCGTAAAATTTTGGCCCTATTACGACAAAAGACTGCCAACCCATGATTCAAGGGAAAGTATCCCGTTTTCAGTATTTTACACTTCATAGTTAGATTTTGCGCCATTGGGCCGGTGACCAGTTACTATGGCAACGTATACTATTTAGTTATTCAAGCTAGTCTTTCAGTGACTGAGCCGCTGCCGCAAAAACTCGCTCCTAATCTGGAACAGCTCTTAGTATATAATTCTTAAGCTTTCCAGCCATGTTGGTAGGGATACTGAAATTTTAGGCTTGTCGCAATTTCTAGGACAAAAAAGCACTTTTTCGGCTGTCATTGTCACTCGGTTGAAGAATAGTCATCGAGGTAGGAGATGAAAATTCTTCCTGAAAAGAGATGTAAAGAAGAGATGTAAACCATAAACCAGTAAGAGATGTAAACCATTGGCGCCTAAAAATTTATCTAGCAAACCAATGTCCACCAAACCTTTCTCCATTTACATCCCGGAAAGACTCAAAGATGTACCACAGAATACGATCAAATGCTACTGGCCTTAACAGCCAAACTTATCACTATCAAAACACAACCATTCGAACAGTAATGAGCCCTCTTTTCCGCCTATGTCAAACCTATGATGAGACCATCAACCATGTTCTTTTTGGTTGCCCTGTGGCAACTCTCAACCATAAAAAAGAATGGCTAACTTTATCTGCTATATTCAAGCGCCTCAAGCTAACCCCTAATATTGACCAACTAACACAAAGGAGACACTCTTCAACTGATGATGCTGAATTGTTCAAAGCTGTCTTTAACTGCCTAAATATAGGTGGTTTCATCAATGATGTATAAAGCCTATTATTGAATAATAATAGTCTAATCTCTATATTTGATTTCCCAGGACACCCCTGACATAATCAGACAATACGAAAAAGGTTAAATGGATTCATCCGAAGCCTATAATTGAAGAAGAAGAAGAAGAAGAATTTTGAGTTTGTTTGAGACTCAATACAAACGTGCAAACACAACAGCAACCTTATAAGAAAATCGAAATATATTTTCTTGTGATTATTATCTCTTCTAATCAGCAGTTGTACTAAACCAATTCTGCTCAAGTCATCCTCAGGGCTATACTGTGGTGTTTATCCTCCCCATAGTATAGTGCAGACGGTTTGATATCATCTATTTTCCCTTCTTGTTTTAGTTTTATTTTTGTGTTTAAAGCTTTTTCCAATAGGCAATGATTAGAAGTCCTCCAAAAAAAGAAGTCCCCCCAGATCCCAAATCAAATTCCAGTGAAAGTGTCATAGTGAAAGATACCCATCCTGGCTGGTCAAGCACCCTATCTCAAAGTTCTAATGATAGCTCTAATTCGGAGAATAGGACAATGATAAGTGTAGGGGCTAATGTAACCATAAATGATGATAATGGGTTTCAAGAGGTCCTCTCTAGAAGTTCTAAAAAAAGGAAAAAAATCTCCCCAATTAAAAGCATTTCCCCTCTCCCTGCCCAAGATCCTCCCTCCAAAAACTTAGGAATTTACCTTAAAATTACTCCCACTACCCCCTTTGAAATAAAAATGATCACTGCAATAAGAGTTGCAATTTTTAAATTGCTAAAATCAATGTTCTCTCTTAACATTAACCGTGATGGATCTCTGCTAATAGCTGTAGAAGATCAGAAATCAGCAGATGCAATAATTAACCTTAAATCCCTTCTGAATACCCCAATTATTGCATCTAATTGGAACCCAAAACAATCACCAACAAAAATAGTAGTTTATAATGTTCCCCCAGAGATATCTACTCAGGAGTTAAAAGAAGGCCTTTCAGATAGGGCTGGAAACACAATCCCAGTTGAGGATGTTACCCAACTTGGAAAACCTAACTCTAATGCCTAAAAACTAGTAGATCCTTCTTATTCACACTGAAGGATAAAATTGATATCCCAAAAAAATTATTCCTATTTGGGCAAATCAAACCACACAAGGAATACAAACCTAAGCCTATTCAGTGTCAGAAGTGTTTCAAACTGGGACACACGACAAACAAATGCAATGAAATTCTCCAAGAGTGTAGTAATTGTAAATCTTTCCATCCTAAAGAGCTGACAACTTGCAACAACACTCAGCCTACATGCATCAATTGCAAAGGCCCACATGAATCTACAAATAAATCATTATGCCCTGCATACAAGAAAAGAGCTCTAACACTCCAAATATCAACAGAGAAGGCCATCCCATACCCCTTTGCAGCAATGGAAGCAAATGCTGCCCAACAATACCAAATAAAGCCTGTAATGAAACCAACCAAAACCCCCAAGTCAAATGCCCCCAATGCATCAAGCACCCCATATAAAACACCATCTTCTAAGCCCCCTAGCTCAAATCCCTATCAGAAGGAATCACCAAGCCAACAAGCCTCCTTGTCCGGTGAGATGAGGCCAGCCTGGCCCTCCCTCCCAAGAAGAAACAAACCAGAAACACTACCAGGAATCAATCCCTTAACCAACAAACAGGATGCACTACCAAAAATGCAATCCCCAAATATATGCTTATTCATTCTAAACTGTAATGCAGTTCAGGCGATGAACATACATCAACTACAGAAAACAAAAATTATTGCAGAATTGGCAAAAATCTACATCCCAGATGATATGCTCATTCATGCAAAAAAAGATCTTGCTTTACTCTTAACAAAGCTGAACATTGATACACAGTCATATGAATAATAAATCAACAACACAACATTTATCAATACTCCAATGGAATGTAAGATCACTCACAGAAAATAAGCTAAATGAACTAATATCATTTATGAATAATAATTCAATTAATATTGCTTGCCTCCAGGAAACTCATTTAACCCAAAATCAACAAATTAAGTCTCTGGGATATACTATCCTGAGAAAGGATAGATCTTCAGCGAGAAAAGGAGGTGGTGTAGCTTTATTAGGTAATAATAATATAAAATTTTGTGGCATCGATTTTCCAGATTTTGAAAATGATGTTGATGTAATTGGTATAAGTGTTTGGCTGAATAATTTAAAAACTTACATAATAAGCTTTTATAACCCTAATGGCCAAACTACAGATGCCAAGGATTTCTTTAATTATATAAATAAATCTAATATGTTAAAAAATATCATTATTTGTGGTGATTTCAATGCCCACAGTCTTTTGTGGGGGAATAAACCAGCAAATAAAGCTGGTAAATTTATTGAGCATATGACTTCAAATAATAATGAATTAGTTGTTGCTACCCCTCCAAACCTGAATACTTATTTCAACCCCAAAAGTGGCAATTTCTCCACAATTGACCTACAAATTGTGTCTTTAAATTTTTTGAACAAAATTTACATAAATAAAATTGATAGTCTATGTACAGACCACTTTGCTATAGTTTGCTCCCTAAATGAACCTGCTGAAACTTCATCTCATACATCCAAATATATCAACACTAAAGCAAATTGGTCTATTTTCCAAAATAAGCTAAATGATGAAATTACAAGTTTCACCCAAAGTTCATGCATTTCTAACACAACAGTTGACACACATGCTGAAGCGTTGACATCTTTACTAATAAATACAGCTAATCATGCTATCCCCAGGACAACACCAAAGAAAACATTCCCTAAACAAATTCCTAAAGCATGGTGGACAAATGAGTGCCTAAATAAATGGAGGATAAAAAAGGCAGCTAGGACAGAATTCATAAAAAAACCAACACCTACTACATATTTAAAAAAATTACAAGCAGAATCTAATCTAAAAAGGACTATAATAGATGCTAAATATAAATACTGGAATAATCTTGCAAATAATCTCTCCAGAGAAACAAATGAGCCAATTATACATAAAGTCATAAGCCACATATGTGGGAAAAAGACTTCTCCCAACCCACTCCTGTATGAGCTTATACATAATAATACCCATTATGACAATGATAATGAAAAGGCTAACCTATTTGCAACTCTTTTTGTTAATAAGCTAAGAACAAATAATCAAAGCAAACTGTCCACAATTCCTATGAACCCTAGTTACCAACCACCCCCAGGATCCGAGTACATAACTAATCCATTTTCAATCCAGGAATTGAATAATGCAATACATCATATTAGGTCCAAAACTAGCAGTAGCTATGACAATATACACCCTACATGGATAAAGAATCTCACACCTTCATACAAACAAGAACTGCTAAATTGTTATAATCACGCTTGGGCATCTTCTAGGTTCCCCAATATATGGAAATGTTCGTCCCTCCTACCAATCCTAAAGAAAAATAAACCAAAAGATAACCCTGAGTCTTATATGCCCATAATGATTACACCTGTGATGGGGAAAATAATGGAGAAAATGATTTATCACAGACTCCTCTGGTTTGTTGAGAAAAATAATATGATCCCACACACTCAAACTGGATTCAGGAAATACCACTCCTCAACAGATGCTTTTATTTTGCTAACAAATGCAATAAATGAATCTTTCTCAAAAAATAATATCCTAGTGGCAGCTTTCCTAGATTTTGAAGGAGCTTATAACAATGTGAACCACCAAATCCTTTTAAATAAACTTGCAAACCTTGGTGTACCTCCTAAGCTAGTATCCTTTATTAAATCCTTCATAGAAGTGCGAAGTTTCATTGTTTGTGTTGGTTCAGCCTCTTCACCCCAAAAAACAATATCCAAAGGCCTACCTCAGGGAGCAGTCCTCAGTTGCCTCCTTTTTGCCCTATATCTCTGGGACATGAACCTACCCCACACGAATCTACAATATGCGGATGATCTGGTGCTATGGTCATCTGGCAACACCTTTCAGATAGCACAGTCAAATCTGCAAAAGTCACTTTTCCAGTTTGAAAAATTCTCTCAACATTCAGATTTACCCATTGCACCCACCAAGTCAAAAATAATCCAATTTCACCGGAAGCGAAACCATGTTAATGCAAAACTAACTCTAAATAAAACAACTATTCCAGAAGATAATAATATAAATTACCTAGGTCTCATGCTTGACCAAAAACTTAATTTCCACCTCCACATTTCAAACACAATAAAAAAATGTTATAGAAAAGCAAATATACTAAAAAGACTTCTTTCCACACCCTGGGGTTGTAAGGAGAAAACCTTACTCCAGTTTTATAAATCACATATAAGACCCCATATTGACTATGGGCTCATTGTCTATGGTGCATTGTCAAAGACACAGATGCAAAAAATTGAAACAACACAAAATGATATAATACGTCTCATATTTGGTCTTAGGAAACTCACAAGCACCAAGTTTCTGCTTATGGAGAGTGGATTAACAACAATAAGGGAGAGACGTAGCTTTCTCTTGATAAAACATCTTACAAAAATTGAATCAAATAGCTCACACACATTACATAATTGGTTAAGAAATCCAGCCATGTATAGAGGTATTGCAGATGAGTATGCCAATATTCAAAAGAAGTTCCCTGTACCAGCAAAGTCTATTGCACCTACTTTCCCCCAATCCCCCCATGGAATTGGTCATTTCCCATAATAAATACTGAATTTTCAAAATGGAATAAAGATTTAACCCCCATTGCTTTTGTCCAGAAAAAATTTGCAGAACTTAATACAATTACCTATAAAAATCACTTCCAAATATTTGTTGATGGGTCAAAAATGAATGAGAAGGTTGCAAGTGGTGTTTTCCTTCCTCACCTGAAAATTGCAATGGGCGAGAGATTATTTAATAATTTATCTATAATGTCTGCTGAGATAAATGCCATAATCATGGCATTAGAACACCTTAAGCAAAACCAACCTTTGATTGAAAATTCGAATAATATTATCATCTATTCCGACTCTTTATCAAGCCTTGAGTTGCTGGCCTCAGCTCCTCAATATAAGTTGGACATTGACACTTATCATTGTCACAGTATTATTGATAATCTTGCTTCAAGTGGCATAAAAACTTACTTTCAGTACATTCCTAGCCACTCTGGCATAAGCGGTAATCATCAGGTTGATGAAATAGCAAAAAATGCTATAAATATTGACCAGCCAAGTGGGAGACCAATCCCAATTAGAGATATTTACCGATGGAGGCTATCAGATATTAATTTTAATAAGATTAATCCTATCCTTTCCCCCTTTCCCAATAAGTATCTTTCTAAAATTTATCATAGAATTCGTTCTGGAACAAATGGACTAAATTTCCTTGCATTCTCATATAAGCTTTCTAATTCAAGTGGTTCAATTCCCCTGTCCCCTCTTTGCAGGCATTGTAATATGAATAATGAAACAATTGACCATTGCCTATTTGAATGTAATATGCTGACGTCTGCACAACATATCTTGCTTTGTAAACTGTTAAAATACTTCAAACACCACAAAATCCCACTATCAGCAAAGAGCCTAGCCAACTATACCTGCACACAGAGCATAGAAATCGACATCTATCATCTTATATTTGAACTCCTAGAGTCGAAAGATCTGCTGAAAGATATCTGAATATATCTAATAAATATGAGGCAATCAAGCCAGTAGCTCTGTAGCCCACAGAGTGAAGCAAAAGGAAAAGGGCTAAATAGTTTTACTGAAAAGCCCACCTGCTGTTAAATAGAAGAAGAAGAAGGTGCTTCTGTTGGAAAATCCTTGTTTATATGTGAGTATAGTCAAGCATTAGGAGTTTAAAGTGTGTCAAGTCTTAAGAAAATAAGTAAATCTGTAGTTTACAGCATAATATAGGTAGGATGAAAGTTAATAGGCCAAATTCATTTGATTTTTTTAAGCTCTTTCATAATTTGATAATCATCTCTGGGAAAAATTGCATCTTGAAGTTATCATTACTTAAAAAGGGTTTGAAAAAAAAGTTAAAAGCATACCCCTAGGCTGTCATATAAATAAATTATTCAATAAATTGCTGGGTAAAATTCTGCTTTAGCTACTTCTGGCTATCTTGGAAAGGAGTTTGGTTAGGAAAATGAAATTTTCAGGGATAGATCTACAGGCTAAAGTATGTCCCGGGAAGGTATTTTGAAGTACCTACCTCCACTCCTTCTCCCTCTAGAGGGTCCTGACCTTTAAAAATCTGTGTGTTATAAAAGTGAAACCTTGTAAAATAGATATTCTGCTTAAAATAAAGTCCAACAAAATTGTTTTCAGCTTCACAACATTGCTCAATCCTGATTTATAGAGTTTTAAAGATATGCAAATACATTTCCTAAATTTTGAAAATTAACATTGATATGGCTTAAAATACTACTCAAATAACAGGAATTGCATTTTCAGAACTAAAGCCAGAGAAAAAGAATCTTATAACAGAAAATTAAGGTAAAATTTTGTTTTGTCAAAATTTCAATAGGTATAGACCTGTCATGTAGGCAAATTTCAGGATCCTCAAGAGGGAGAAGGAGAGGAGATAAGTACTTCAATATACCTTCCCAGGACACATTTTAGCCTGTAGACCCATCCCTGAAAGTTTCAATTTCCTAACCTCACCCCTTTATAATATAGGTAAAAGTAACTAAAGTAGAATTTTACCAATTGCTGTTCACAACATAATTTAGCTAGCCTAGGATAAAAGTGAATATATCACTTAGTGCGTTTTTTTATGATCTTTCACAATTCAATAATGGCTTCAGAGGTAAATTCCATTTTGATCCCTTAAAGGGCTAAGAGGGCTCAAACCTGCCTATGGTCTCCAAAAGTTGAAATTATGCTTCTGAAGAAAAAACAGGGTAAATTTTTTGCAGTTGATAGGCTATTATTGACTTACAAATAAAGTAAACATACTGCTCAATGCCTTTTTTGGTAAAATTCTACTTTAGCTAGGCCTACTTTTGGCTATCTTGGAAAGGAGTTAGGCCTAGGTTAGAAAAATGAAACTTTCAGGGACGGGTCTACAGGCTAAAGTGTGTCCCAGAAAGGTTTTTAATGTACCTACCTCCACTCCTTCCTGTAGAGGGTCATGACCTTTGAAAACCTTTAAAAAACTGTGTCTTTAAAAGTAAAACCTTGCAAAATAGATCTTCTACTTAAATGAAGTACAGTAAAATTGTTTTCAACTCCACAACTTTGCTCAGTCCTAATTTATAAGGTTTTAAAGATATGCAAATACATTTCCTAAATTTTGAAAAAAAAACCATTGATATGGCTTAAAATTCTACCCAAATAACAGGAACTGCATTTTTAGAACTAAAGACAGAGTAGAAGAAACTGATAACTGAAAATTAGCCTAAGGTAAAATGTTGTTTTGTCAAGATTTCAATAGGTATAACCTGTCATGTAGGAAATTTCAGGACCCACTAGAGAGAGAAGGAGTGTAGGCAGGTATTTCAAAATACCTTCCTGGGACATATTTTAGCCTGTAGACCCATCTCTGAAATTTTTATTTTCCTAACCTAACCCCTTTCCAAGATCATCAAAAGTAGCTAAAGTAGAATTTTACTGCCTTTTTATATGCTCTTTCCAAATATAATAATCATTTTTGTTGGAAATGAATTTTACCCCCACCCCTATATATACCAATTCAGGGTATATATATATCCACATTAGGGGGAGGGGGTGAAGTTTAAAACCTCTCATTTACATCAGAAATGAAATTTACATCCCCCCCCCCCCTAATTTGGAAATATATACCCTGAATTGGTATGTATAGGGGTGGGGGTAAAATTCATTTCCAACAAAAATGATTATTACATTTAGAAAGAGTATAAATAAGGCATCAAGTGGTATGTTTACTTTATTTGTAAGTCAACAACATGAACTGCAAAAAATTTAGCAAAAATAGTTAGTGGGGAAACAATGTCATTTGTAGCTGATTCAGGGATGGTTATTATTTTTTCCTTAGTCAGAATATTACAATTTTACTTTGAAAATAAGTTTGCAGACATATTTAAAAAGAGCATGAAACCCTTCAGAAGTGATGTTGGTTTTTGCTGTTATGTCATTTTGAGGGGTTTTAAGCTCTTTTTTAAAAAAAAATCTGCACTAATTTGTTTACTTGATAACATTATACTATTAAGACAAACTACAGAAAATAATAATTACTATTCCTGAACCAGCTGCAAATGGCATTTTTTTTTTCAGTAAATTTCTAGGTGGCCCTCTAATTTAGCTAGGATGAAAGTGAAAATGTCAATTGATGTCTTTTTATATGATCTTTCATAATTCAATAATTGCTTCATTTTCAAATTGCATCTTGAGCCCTTAAAGGGGCCCTGAAAGTGTTTTATATGAATTATGAAAGAGCATAAAAAAGCATCAAATGAAGTTTTCACTTTTATCCTAGCTAAATTATATGGCCCACTGCAAATTTACCATGAACTTTACCCCCACTCCCCTAATGTGCAAATATATACCCTTTGAATTATCAATGGCAAAGTTTCAGATTGCAAAATTCAGTGCAATTTTTTTTTACACCATTTGAAAAACATGAAATGGTAGGATAACAGTTTGAATTGAAAATCAAGTATTTAGCAGGTTAGGTTATAACTTCTTTGTGTGGTTACAAAAATGAAATACCTTTGGGCTTTAAGGGCTCAAGATGCAATTTGCAAAAGAAGCAATTATTGAATTATGAAAGAGCATAAAAAAGGCATCAAATGATGTTTCGACTTTCATCCTTGCTAAATTATAGGGCTGCCTAAAAATTTACCTTTTTATCTCACTAGACAGTTTCTTTTAAAACAAGTTTTAAACTAAGTTTTTTGCCCAGAAACAAGTATTGAACTATAAAAGGGTGTAAGAAAAGGCATCAAGTGATATGTTCACTTTCATCCTAGCTAAATTATGTGGTAAACTGCAAATTTACCAATTATTCATAAATAATGTAGGCTACTCCAAAGGCACCTATTTATAACAAAACCATTACACATTTAATGAGCTATTCTGATCAAAAGTGTTTTCATGACATTTGTATATAAGGCTGCATTTTCTCCAAAATAAACTTTGCTATTGCATAACAACAGTGCTGAATTTGTTGGGAACCATCCAAATATGAGCTGTCACTGACTTTACTTTTCAATCCCTAGCAAGACATAAATCTCTCATGATGCACAACAAAGCTATGTTTTCATTGCAGGAAATGCTTTTAGCTCAAACCAGGTGCTAGATTACCTGGATGTTTCTAATAATTTACTCTCTGAAATACCTAAAAATTACCCAATATTATCCTACAGCTATGCTTCACAAATAATAATATAAGTAGAATTAATTATACAGGGTCATTACCACAACGTTAAGAGTTTGACTTTCATTTATTCATCTATTTTCTAACCCATTGCTCCATAAAAGCAAGAAGATAGAGTAGAACATAATATTAACTAAAAAAAGAAAAGAAAGGAAAATACAGGACAAGTACTTAAAGAAACTGCATCAACAGTTCTGCTGCAGGAGGGATGATCACTCATGCAACAACCTTGTGTTGAAACTGTTGATCTGTTTATCAATGGCCTAAGAGGGTTCTGTAACTTTATAACAAAAGCTAATGTATCCACAAAGGTAATAGGACCAAATTTGCTTAGTATCAGATTTCTGAAGCATTTCACAGAAAGGTACAACATATAGAATATGCAACTTAGTATCATAGTTTCATTATATAATCTTGCTAAAATCATGTGATTAAAATAGAGTTTATTTGTCACAATAATGTTTTAATAGGCACTTCAAAAATAGATCCTGACTTTGAAAGAAAAATTCAAATTTTCCTTGAAACCTAGCTCAAATCATGCAGACACAGGAACTAGCAGGTCAGAGGCTACAGCCTAAGAGTAAATTTGTCTTAATACCCTTGTTTGAATGATACAGAATCTGTAGAAGTTCCTCTGACATACCCCTTTTAAGAAACATTTTCAATATCCTCAAGGAGTTTAAAATTTACCTGTAATCTTATTGAAAACAACAACCTTGGAAACAGTTCTGACTTGGCTTGAGTATATATCTGCCATCAAGCTATTACATGTTTACCCAATTGCTGTGTATTACATTAAATTACCTTAAATTATATTTATTTATTAATACCAAGATACAGTAAGCTTTAACAAGCTTGTCACACAAAACAATTATAAAAAAGTCTATAACAATGTCAATGACATAACAAAAACATACAGTAACTGAAAAACATTGGAAAAACAATATTACTGAAACATACAATAACATACCAACTTAACTGAAACATATCTGTTAATAATTGAAACCTACGAAAAAGTAAGCCTACAAAATAACTGTCACACTGTCACAAATCAGGTAATACAAAAGTAAAAATAATCTCAAAATGGATTGTGATAGGACCTAGTATAGAAATCTGTAGAGGCTAAACTACTTTTGAAAGACTGGACTGTGGTACTTGCAACTATTTCTGATGGAAGTGAATTCCAAGTCTTCCACACTCGGCTAGACAAAGAGTTTTGGCCTAATCTTTTCTGTGAACATGGTGGGTAAATTTTGTGTTGGTGTTGACGGGTACTATTGTATTCTGTAAAAGTGAAAAAGTGAGTTGGGGTGATATTATCAATATTCCTAACAATGCGAAATGTATTTATTACATCGGCTCTATCACGTCTGAACTGGAGAGAAGGCAACTGTAGTCTTTGCATTCTCTGGTGGTAAGGTAGATGACTCAGGTATGGTATGAGTTTGGTGGCCCTACGTTGCACTCTTTCAACCCTCTCTCTATCTCTCTTATTAAGGGGATACCATACTGATGAGCAATACTCAAGTACTGGACGTACAGTGGATACATAAAGTGAAATCAGTGAATGAAGATTAAACTTAGAAAAAGTACGCCTTAGACATAATAATTAGTAATTAGCCTTATGGGTGATATGTGATACATGTTTATTAAATTTGAGACTTGAATCAAAACAAATCCCAAGGTCACGAACATATTCTACACTTGAAATTAATTTACCAACAACAAAGTAATGGTAATGCTGAGGGAGTCTACGCAAATAGTGCACAGCATTGCACTTGGTTTCATTAATGAACATAGAGTTTGCAGTACACCACTGGCCAAGAGCAACCAAATCCTCTTGAAGTAAAGAAATCTCATGTTCACTCATGACTGGCCTGTAGATTTTTACATCATCTGCAAACATTTTTATGGTCAAATTCCTAACAACGCCTGGTAAATCATTGATAAAAAGGCAGAAGAGTACTGGCCCAAGACAACTGCCTTGTGGAACTCCACTTATGACAGAAATAGATGATGACAAAGCATCACCTACTGCAACCTCTTGGGTTCTATTTGTAAGATAATCTGTTATCCATGCTTTAGTTTGTGGGCCTATACCATATAGTTGACATTTGTTTATCAGAAGTGGAATGGAAATTTTTTCGAATGCTTTGGAAAAGTCAATGTAAATACAATCAAACAAAATACCATTATCAGCCATCGATTGAAAATCACAAATCACCTCAAGAAGTTGCGTGTTACAAGATCGTCGTTTACGGAAACCATGCTGAGCAGAATGCCATAAGTTGTTTTCCTCAAAATGTGCTTGGATTCTACTCACCACAATTTTCTCCATTATATGGGAAAAGATTGATGTATTTGAAATTGGTCTGTAATTATTGAAATGGGACTTTGAACCATTCTTGTACAACAGCCTAATGATAGTCCTTTTCCAAGCTGAAGGACATTTACCAGATGAGAGACAAAGATTAAAAAGATATGTGAGTGGCCCAGCAAGCACTGATGCAAGTTCACGTAACATCACATTGGAAAATCCATCAATATCTGGTGCCTTATCTTGGAGCAATCTAAGGATTTCTCCTTGTAGAGCTCCAGGTTCACAGTTTGAGTTGCATTCAGGATTCTTTAGTGACCAGGTGCAATGTGCTGATCCATAGCCTCCCAGTTGAGTTTACACTCTCTGGAGGACCACTCAGCATCCAGTCTTTGTTTGAAGATGTCCACAGACTCAGCAGTAACAGTTTTTTCAGAGAGTTTATTCTAAGTGTTGATAGTTCTTGAGGAAAAGAATTGAGCATAGACTCTGGACAGGGTAGGCTGTTTAACAAGTTTCAACTGATGACCTCTAGTTCTTGAGTTAGGATGAACAGTGGGAAATAATGCTGGGAGTGTAATAGCCCTCATTAACTTATAGGTTAAAATGGCATCACCTCTATCTCTCCTTTATACAAGAGTTGGTAGTTTCAGTTTTGCTATCTTGCAGGGTAGAAAAGTTCCTGCATGCCAGATATCACTTTGGTGGCACATTTCTGCACATCTTCCAACACTTTTATGGTTTTTTTTTATTTTAAATAAGGGGAGGCTAGAAACATTCCAACTTCAACCTTAGGATACACAAGTCCCTTATACAGAAGACTGATGACTTTAGGGGAAGAAGTGGAAAGAGTATGCTTAATCAGCCCCATGGTTGAATTAGCATCAGCAGAAGACATCTTAGATTGACTGCTGAATTTTATATTCATTATCAATAGTGATTCCAAGATCTTGTTCAGTATTTACAGAGTAAAGTGGGTGACCTGAGAGACAATAAGATCAACAAGGGTTCATTTTGTCAAATTGAATGGCATGGCACTTCACACCATTAAATTTAAGAACCCAAGCTTCAGCCCATTGATCAAGCAGTCCAAGATTATTTAGTAGAAGGGCACAATCTTTACTAGACAAGGCTGGTCTAATGAGCTTCAGGCTGTCAGCATAGAGTGTTAGTTTACTACTGATAATGGAAGGGGCATCATTGATGAAGATATTAAAAAGTGGGGACTACCCTGAGGAACTCCACTCAAAACATGCTTTGACAAAGAAAGAATACAGCTACCAGAGTAATCAAATAATTGAACACATTGAGATTGTATATAAAGAAAATCAAGGATCCAGAGCAGGGACTTCTCTTCAAGCTTGACAGCATGTAATTTGATTGCAAGTTGCTTGTGACAAACTTTATCAAAAGCTTTTGAAAAGTCAAGAAGAATCATGTCAGTAGGCACCCATGCATCAAGCAACTTAGTGATATGGTCATATGATTCAAAGAGATTGGTATCAATAGATTTTTCAGAACAAAAGCCATGCTGTGAGCTGTGCAAGAGATTATTTGCATCATAATATAACTTCATATATCTTCATATAATATAGCTTCATATGAATGCAGAATTGGTTATTCTTTCAAGAACCATAACAACTGCTGATGTCATGCTAATAGGTTGGTAGTTTTCAATAAGTTCCTTTCTACCTTTTTTAAATATTGGAATGATATGTGCTGTTTTCCAATCCAGAGGTAGTCTGTAAAGATAGAATGATAACTTGAAAAGTCAGGAAAGAGGTTGACACAAGACTGTTTGACATTCATGGAGGATACAAGGATGAATGCAGTCTGTCCCAGTCAATTTATTCAGTTTGAGTGACATAAGTTCTTTTAGAACTATTGAATCATTAATCAGAATAGGTTCCATGTACATCATAGATAGGAGGTGGGGGAAAAACAATACTGGTATTGGAGGAAAAAACACATGCAAATTGTTGGTTGGAAATTTCAACTTTCAGCTCAGGATTAGCCACTGGTTGACTATTGTACAGGATATCAGGGACAGTGCATTTGTTGTGATGTGCTGTGCATCTGTATTAGATTACAAAAGTTAACAATAAAGGACTAAAATCTTTGAGATGTAATTTTACCTTCTGAATTAGAAGATTTATCACTGATAAGAGTTTGAGTTTATCATAGAACCATCCTTCTGAAATTTTATGGAAGGTTTACCCTTAATTGGTCAAGTGGGGTAAAAACTACCCATGTACTTTTGTTTTTGAGATTTCTCTATAACTGCTGGGGCTATACAATTGTTGTTCCAAGTAATCTTCAAACACTGCTCAAAGAATCTTTGGTGAGTCAGTAAATTACAGTGTCTTACCAGAAAGGAGGTAAGGGAGTCTGTCTTTTTTTACCCTAGTTTAGTGATGTATTTGCTTTCATCCTACCTAAATTATCTTGAAAACTGCATGTTTACCCTAATGAGGAAACCTTTGGTATGAATGGCTAACATTCAATAGAAAAACTATAGTAATTCAGGAATGGTAATTATTACTTTCATTAGTCTTAATTGTAAAATATTGCTATAAAAACAAATTTTAAAGAAATTTATAAGAAAAGCCAGAAATCCCTCAAAAATGATGTCAGTTTTTCCATGATATCACTTTGAGGGTTTCAGGCTCTTTTTGAAAATTAGTTAGGTCTTGTTCCTTTTAAGGGTTTAAAATATAATTTCCCCCAGAAGTGATTATTGAATTAAGAAAAAGCATTAAAAAAATGCATCAAATGATGTATTTGTTTCTATTGTAGGTAAATTATCTTGAAAACTGCATATTTACCCTAATGAGAAACACTTGCAATAACTTAAAGGTTATATTCTCCAGAAGATGAAAAGAATGATTAAATACAAAACTTACAGTGTCTTCTTTAAAAGTTTGCAAATATAGTGCCCTTTAGCAGGTAAGTGCTAAAATCAAATACACTGCCTATTTTGGAGCTGATGAGAATCAATCATTGACCTGTGTTTAAAAATAAAATCTTCACGAGCTAGACAACTGAAGAAACAAAATATTAAATTGGTAACCTGGTTCTTTTTTAACCCTATGGCTATTTGCTTATAATTTTTGAAGTGTCTTTGTAAATGTTTGTTCTGTGTTTTCCAGAAAAACTTTCATGACAGAATAAAGAAGCAATCAAAATTTTGATATGGTTTGAAGTTTAAGCAGCCCATTATGTACATACCTGAGTAAGGAGATTGCACACTAAGTTGTAATGTGCATTTAGGACTACAAAACTGTTTATCTCTGGTTATGTGTAATTCCTTTCTATTTAGAAAAAATTTAATACCCTGATTAAGATTATCAAGCTCTATTTTTCCTAAAAACTTCATAGTTCAATTGATAAAATTAGAAGCCACAAATAACCCCAGGTTTGCACAGCTACGTTTTGATCCAAAAATGTTTCTTTTTCCCATCAGGTTTTGTCTGAGTTTTGCTGCAAGTATATGCATAATGGTGGTGCAACTGCTTTATTAAACTAATTCATCTGAGTTGTTGAAAATTTCATCTACTAAGCAAAAAAATATGTTTTTTGTTAAAAATTATGTTTCTATATTGTCATTTGTCCTTTAATAGATTAAACAAAAAAAAGAAGTTTTTTTAACTGAAAGTAAGGAGCAACATTAAAACTTAAAGCAAACAGAAATTATTCCATATATGAAAGGGGCTGTCCCCTCCTCAACGCCCTGCTCTTTGCACTAAAGTTTTTTATTGTTTTAAAAAGTAGAGTTGTTAGAAAAAGTTAAACTTTAGCATAAAGAGCAGGGCGTTGAGGAGGGGACAGCCCCTTTCATATAATGCCCGTTTTAATAGTCAAAAGTGATTGGAGGGCAACTAACCCCCCTCTGACGCCCACCTTTTCCCCAAACACATCCAATCAAAATTTTGAGATAGCCATTTTGTTCAACGTTGTTAAAAATTCAGGGAACTAGGTCTTTTAGGATGACAACCCCCTACAGCCTTCAGGGCAAGGGTTGTAAGTTATGCCCTGGGGGCATGTAAGTTTTTTTTTTATAGAAAGTGTTGTCATAGAAACTTCAGAAAGAGCTCATTCGATTGAAAATCTAAATGGCTAGTGCCTTTTTTAATAGTCAAAAGTGATTGAAAGGCAACTAACACCCTTTCCATGCCCGCCATTTCCCCAAACACATCCAATCAAAATTTTGAAATAGCAATTTTGTTCAACATAGTTGAAAGTTCAGGAAATTATATCTTTGAGCAGGACACTTCCTGAACAGTCTTTAGGGCAAGGGTTATAAGTTATACCCTGGGGGCATATATGGTTCTTAAGGAGGGAATACTCTTATAAACTTCAGAGGGCTCATTTGATTGGATATTCAAAGTTCTAGTTCACTTTTTAACGTCAAAAGATATCAGAGGGTAACCAGCCCCCCTCCAAGCTCTTTTTTTCCCAAATGCATCCGATAAAAATTTTGAGATAGCTATTTTGTTAAAAATAGTTCAAGTTTGAGAGAGAGAGAGAGAGAAAGGTTTTATTAAAAAAAAATACAACACATTAACAACAAAACCCGAAGTTTATTAAACTTGTATGGGTACACATCACCTTTTACAAAACCCTACATACACAATTACTACCAGCCAGCCTTAGACCCCCCCCCTCCCCAAAAAAAAAGGACAAAAAATAATAAGAAGAAAATAAATAAATAAAAATAAACGAAATAAATTAATTTCTAATAATTTCACGACCTAATTGGATACCGAAGACACAAAACTAAAAATCATTCATTCTATTCTACCTCCTCGTTGCCCTCCCAAAAAAAAGTGTCACAATCACTTGAGAGAAAATTCGCCCAGCAAGGATTAAAACTCATATGTAGACAAACACTGTCCTTTTAATTTACTGCGAAATTCATTTAGCTCATCAATTGTTGAAATTGCCTGCGTTAATGGTTCCCATACCCGAGGGCCAACATGTCTTATGGAAAAAACAGATCGCTTTGTAATAACCTGAGGTCGCCGAACTAGTGTTGATGTTCTAGTCGAGTAATTATGAAAATTAACACCACTTGTAAACATTTCCCTAAAACACTCAGGTAATAACGCGTGTGTATATTTAAACATAAAAAGAGCATTATAAAAACGGAATAATCCAGCCATCGGTAATATATTTACTTGATTATATCTATGTCTAACAGACATATTATGATTATCTCCAGTTAAAACACGTAGGGCATTATTTTGTAAACTTCTAAGGGGACGAAGGTGAATTAAAAACGTGCTTGACCACACAAGACAACCATATAGAAGGTATGGGTGAACAAAAGAAAAATAAAGCAATCTCATAATGTCTTTCGGAAAAAAGTGCTTCAGTTTCCTCATCATCCCAACATTTCTGGCGACTTTGCCACTAACACATGAAATGTGCTCTTTGAAGTTAAGGCACTCATCAACAATCACCCCTAGATACTTTGTCGAAACTTCCCGAGGCAGAATATTTTCACCTAACTGTATTTTTTCAATCCAAGGGTAGTAATTGCTACTTCTCCCATACATTACAAAATGGGATTTTGCATGGTTTAGCTGAAGTCTGTTAACCCTCATCCATTTCTCAATGTTTAACATGCCAGTCTGAAGATTCTGTATAAGCATAAAACAAAGGATCATAAAACAAAAACCCTGGTGTTGACACAACCCCCAGCGCCCGGGGCAGGCGTTGTAAGTTATGCCCTTGGGGCATATATGGTTCTTATGGAATGGATTATATATATATATATATATATATATATATATATATATATATATATATATATATATATATATATATATATTCGGGTACAAAAACCCGAAGGTTTGTTTACGATGGCTGCAAATCCATTATTATAAAGCTCTACATCCACATAAAAACTATCTCTTTACGGGGAAAAATCAGCACTTGAACTGAATCAACATAAAGAACATCTCCTACTCTAAAAGGATTACACTCTAGAAATCGCAAGTGAGAAATATCACATATCATCCTTAAAACATACACTCAAAAAAAAAAAAAAAAAAAAAAAAAAAAAAAAAAAAAAAAAAAAAAAAGAGATACATCTAACTAAATCAACTATGACAAAATCAATAAGTATCAGCTAGGCTATAGAGCCGACTCCGTGCGCTTTGGCTGGGTAATTTCGCGAAAATGCG
Organism: Artemia sinica; assembly: GCA_027921565.1. NCBI lineage: Eukaryota > Metazoa > Arthropoda > Branchiopoda > Anostraca > Artemiidae > Artemia > Artemia sinica. Next base: position 39,190,656 of record CM051265.1, read on the forward strand.
ACCATTATCTGTCCAAACAATTTTCATACCAAACATTAATCAAATTCAAAAATCTAATCATTCAGATTATAACCCAAAAGGTAACGCTTCAATCTACTCTTGAGCTGGCTTACATTATCAACTTGTCTAATAGCATCCGGGAGGGAATTCCACACCCCCGGTCCCGCAAAACGAGGCAGAAACGCAGCACGTTGAGTATTCCGGAGCTCCGATGCAAGGTCATTCGCATTTCTAGTCTCATAACAGTGATAAGATGAGTTAGCTTTAAAAATTTCCCAAAATACCTCTGGTGAACACTTATTCAAACATTGATAAATAAAAATTGCTAACTGGTAATCCCGTAACTGATAAATATTTAAAATTTTCAAACTTGTAAAGCAATTCAACGTGCTATTTTCAAACTGAATGTAATTACCTAAAATACGAACTATTTTATTCTGTAAAATTTGGACCTTTCTAAAACTTGAAATAAAACTACTAGTCCATAGCATGCAACCATATGATAAATAAGGGCTAACAATAGAATGATAAAGTAAAAGTAAAACATTTGACGGTAGTTGATTTTTCAGTCTTCTTATCACACCCAACCCTCTTGAAATCTTAACTGCCACAAGATCACAATGTGATTTCCAACTTAAATTAAAATCAAGACTAAAGCCCAAATATTTAACACTATTTACATGCTTTAAAAATTCACCGTTAAAAACAATTTTATTATCTAAAACACATGAAACTCCATTTCTACAAAATGTCACGAAATTTGTTTTTGAAATATTCACTACCAAATAACTAGAATTTGTAAAACTTATCAATTCAGCGAGGGCCTTATTTGTCTTCTCAATTAACTGGTTCAGACAAGTAGCTGTAATCGTAAACACCGTGTCATCAGCAAAAGACGTTATAAGTGCATCTGATATATAAAAACGCATGGTATCAACGTAAATTAGATAAAGAAATGGGCCAAGCACTGAACCCTGAGGCACACCAGAATTAACGATAAAAGTTTTTGAAATATAATTTTTAATAGAGACTCGAATAATACGCTGGTTAAGATAAGATTCAAACCATTTCAGAATAACCCCTTGGATCCCTAAACGGCTTAGCCTATTTAATAAAATTTTATGAACCACCGTGTCAAAAGCCTTTCTAAAGTCTATAAATACTGAAAGTACCAGTACACTTTTTTCGAGAGCAACATTGATGAAATCTGTTAGGTGCTGGACTGCATGTATTGCAGAGTGGTTTTTCCTGCGTCCAAACTGGGTATCACTAAGAAAACCGTAAGTAGTCAGATGGTTATAAAGTCGTCGATGCATCACTTTTTCATACAGCTTAGCAAATAGGGGCAATATTGAAATCGGCCTCCAATTAGACGGATCAGTTTTTGAACCCCCTTTGTGAAGCGGAATAACTTTAGCCTCTTTCAGACGAGTAGGAAATTCACCTTTCTTCAAAGAAAGGTTAATCAAATAAACAATACAAGGCAACAAATATACCATAACATGCTTGAACGCTTTCAGATTAATTCCATCATTCCCTGGAGAGCTTGATTTTACCAATCCTATTATCTGTTTTAATTCTTCAACGTTCGTTTCATCTGCAGACATTTCCAATCCAACTCCCCTTTCATCACTAAACGTCTCATTAATTTCATTATTTTCATCGTATGGATTCTCACTTATTGATTCACCAATCTTAGAAAAATATTCACCAAAGAAATTAGCCACCTCTTCATTTCCATCAACAAATTTACCATCAAAGATCAGACTAGCAGGAATCTCGGTCTCTTTCTTCTTATTTACGATTTCGTTTATAATATTCCAAGTCGTTTTCGTATTGCCTTTGTTTTCCTTAAATTTCTCTCCATAATATTCGCGGATGCATGACCGCCTTAGCCGATTTACTTTATTACGGATTTGTTTAAATTCAGTTAGATCTTGACTATGGTTACTATTTAAGTAACTCAAATACAATGTATTTCTCCTTCTAATTAAGTCAAGTAGCTCCATAGTTACCCAAGGTTTCCGGGGTTCCTTTTTCCTCACCTTTATGCTCTTTACTGGGCAAGTTCTCTCAAATATTGGCTGCAATATGTCCATGAACTTATCGAATGCTGCAGAAGCACTTTCAGATTCTTCATAAACTGGTTTCCATGACACGATACTTAGTTCCTCTCTAAACTTCTGTAGGTTCTCTTTTTTTAGTTGCCTTCTTTTAACCTTTGTCCTGTTCTGCTTTATCGCATATTGATATGAAGTCACTGCTACTATAGGAAAGTGATCGGAAACCTCATTTACTATAACGTCAGCATAACAGCTATGTAATACCCGGGATCGCACGAAAATATTGTCAATAAGTGTAGCTGACTGTCCTGTAACACGAGTCGGAATCCCAACTAATGGATAAAAATCATAACTGGAGAAAAGGTTTAAAAAATCCAAATTATCATTGTATAAACTTAAAAGATCAAAATTAAAATCCCCCATGCAAATGCACTCCAGATTACTCAATTCTACTGCATCCATTAAACTACTAAAACCATTTTCAAACTCCTCCCAAACGGTACTCGGCGGCTTATAAACCTCAGTAATCAATATATTTTTTCCACCAACTTCCAGCTCAAGAGTAAGAGATTCCACCTTACCTTCTATCCAAACTGATAGGTCTTCCCTTATTTTAGCAACAAAATGATCCTTAACCAAAAATGCCAAACCTCCACGTCCCATTCTCTCTCTATTCCTTACAATAAGCCTGTATCCTGGAAAATTATATAACGACAGAACATGCTCAGAAGTTAAAAAAGTTTCACAAAGGCCAATTACATCAAATTTACTATTCACATTATCAATTAACTGGAGAATTTCATAATACGTTGAAGTTACATGGCAATTCCAATGACAGAGGCAAAACGATCTTGCATTCACCTCTAATCCTGAAGAAATCACATCCACATAACAACTATCTCTTTGCGGGGAAAAATCAGCATTTATACTTTCTGGAAGTAAATCATCATAAAGAACATCTCCCACTCTAAAAGGATTACTCTCTAGAAAACGCAAGTGAGAAATATCACTTGCAATTTGTAAGAAATTCACTAACATAAATTCCGGATCCAGCTAATTTTGATTTAGTTTTAAACACTTTGTACGCAAGTTCTTTTGATACCAACTTCACTAAAACTGGGGCCACAGGATCTGGATTTCTGCGGGCTAAATTTCGAGAATCTTCCGTAGAGTTGAGTCTGAAACGCTGAATCGACACAAAATGCTCCCTAGTAATAGTCGAAACTCCCATAGTTGACTTAACAAGGTTTAGGACAGTCATATCAAGATCTGAGCCAGGTGTCTGTCTTATTCCTGAGAATATCAGACAGTCTTGCATAGCTTCCTGTTCAAAATCATCAAGCTTGTTCTCCATTGTAAAAATACGATTTTCTAGTGCTTCAATTTGACTCTTTAGTCCTTTAAGTAAGTTTTCAATGCGCTCAAACCTCGGATTAAAATCTAGCACTATAGCATCATAAATTTCTGCAGTAATAATTTGACTATTTATTTGTACAGCACCAGAAGACCCAGTTCCAATGTTTTGCGCTATTTTTTCTGCAACACGTTTTTCTATATCTGCCACTAGCTTAGTCTTAGTTATCGTAACTTCTTCCTGGGTCGCAGCTAACTGTTGAAAAAGTCCAGAAATAGACGAACTAGAAGAATTTTCAGACGTCCCTGTTCTTGCAAACTCTTTGTATATATTAGGGAAAGTCGCTACTTCTGTGAATGCTTGTCCTACCCTTTTAGTTTTCGATCTCTTTGCTTCATTAATATTCTCTGCATAAGAAACTAAGCAATCTTCACTAACTGTCTGCTTATCATGAGTACCGTAGCAGAATACTAGATAACTCAGTCCATTTCTAGTGGAATTTCTTCCAAGTATTCTAACTGGCCAAAGGGGGTAGTTAATAAACTTTGCTAAGGCAACATCTCCGATAGTAAACATCTCTTGTTTAGTTAACCAGTCTATCAAGAAGCACATCGGTAAAAAAAAAGATATACCGGTCTTAATTGTGAACTTTTATAACTGCTGAAGGTCACTGTATTAATTAAGTTCTTGTTAGTGAAATAATAAGTCCAAAAACAGGTGTTTACACTCTGAAGACTGGCAATGGAAATTTAATGTCCCGAGGGAATTTGAAATAGCCAGCAAAACGATAATCCGCTTATGAAAATAAATCCAAAATGAAAGTCCACAGGGAAATTTCACAGCTTGAGCAGGGTTATATCCGAAAAATTTTTGGTGTTAACACCACGAAGTCTGAATCAATACTGAGTTCAAGTTTTCTATTTCAGGTCAACTAGAGGAGGTATGAAACTAAATTAAATACTACTATTTTTGTCCGGATTTTCAAAAGGGTGTATGTTGTTAAAATTTGCTGAAAATTTTTCTCTGGCATACAAATAGCAGGCCAAACTGTAAAGTCTCAAAAAAAGGAAGAAATTTAAAGTATTATTTTCTTTTTCCCTGAAAAGACTATGTCAATAGAAAACGAACAGAAGTTAATTAAAAAAAAACTTGTTCCACAAAATAAGTTTTTCAAAGAAAAGTAAAGAACTCCATTAAACCAAAAATGAGCAAAAATAAAATCAAATACTCTACCAAGCATGAAACTACCACAAATCAGCATCGATAAATAAATGAAACCCAAAACGAACAAAAATTACAATCTATCGCCGAGTCAAACTCAAAACGAGCAGAAATTAACATGAGTAAGGCTCAAACCCCCTATGTCTTCCCAAGACCAGAACATAATTTACACTTTACTAAAAAAAAATACAAATGAATGTGCATTGTCAGTTTAATATACATATACTGATATTTAGTAATCAAAATGTTAATATTATTTGATTTATTAAAGTTATAAAAGTAAAATCGTTTATATTTTTCAGTAAAGTGCAAATTATGTTCTCGCCTTGGGAAGGCATAGGGGTTTTGAGCTGTACTCATGTTAATTTCTGCTCGTTTTGAGTTTGAAAAAGTTTGCCAAGTTTATAAATGGTGGTAATGGCCGAAAAACAACGACTTTTGTTGGCCAGTAGTAAAATGTTTCTGTTGTAATGTATGTTACTCTGAACAATTTCTTCAATTACTGTACTGTATTAGAAGAGAAACAAATACAAAGGAACGGAGAAAGAAAGTGAATGAAAATGTCTTATGCAAAATTTTCATAGATAGTACTTTACGTCACCGACGATCCGCGTGTTACGCTTCGCGTAACACGCGGAAAAAAAAATTTAGGATATGGTACATATTTTTTTGTCTTTGGTACATTTTTCATGCAATTTGTGGTACATTTTGTTTTGAGGTGTTGGTAATACTGCCCCATTTTTTTCCAGAGACACTTCATATAGAAGGGGTCATTGTATAAACTTCATAGGGGGACTCATTTTAAAGGGGGCAAACTTTTTCACTTTGATATTGTTACTTTGATACCAGTTTTGATACTTTGATGAACATTTTTTTTTTTTTTTTTTTAAGTTTGATTTTGAAATAAGGAATTTTTAAAAACTTGAAACTTTTTACAATTAAAAACGAACAAAAATTAATTAAAAAAAAACTTTCCGAAAAATAAGTTTTTCAAAGAAAATTAAAGGCCATTTTAAACTTAAGCTCAGCAGATACAAATACCTGTTAAAATTCAAACTCGAAACGACCAGAAATTACTATTAAAGAATAAATGAAACCCAAAACAAACAGAAATGAAATAAACAATCATAGGAAAAACATACAACAAGTAATAGTATAAATGAATAAATAGATCTTAAACTGAGTAATGCTTAGATTGAATATGAAAATCAAGATTAAAACGAAAAAAAAATATTTTGCTATTGAAGTATAAATGAAACTTAAAACGAACAGAAATTAAATAAACAATCAATGCGAACAAACATACAATAGATATTAATGTAAATGAATAAATAAATCTTAAAACGAGTGAAACTTAAATTGAATATGCTAATCAAGCTTGAAACAAACAAAAATCACTACAAACAAGATTTTGGGTATCACCTCCTTCTCTCACTGTAAAAGTCTAAAAACCTACTGCGTCATTGGCGCTTTACTGAAAACTATATGCATCTTGAACAGCCGTGGAAAGTATAAACAACATCAAGTTGAATATTTGATATATAATGATATTAGTTGTCTAAAGATCCATCAATTCAAGAATTTATTTCACTCTAATTTTATTTTTATTTTCAATGCTGTAAGAACTGGAAAAGAAAATATTTGTAATATAATCCGTTTTCAGTGAAGCGCCAATGACGCAGTAGGCTTCTGGTTTTTATTTACAGTTAAGGAAGGGGGCAGTATCCAAACTCTTGTTTGTAGTGAATCTATATTCGTCTTGAACAACTTTAGAAAGAACTAATAAATTAAACTGAATATTTGATGTATAATGATATTAATTGCTGAAAGCTCATCAGATCAAAATTTTACTATAATTTTAATGTTTATTTTCAATATTAAGTACAAAAGAAAATATTTGCAATAAAATTGGTTATTAATATCTATTGTATGTTTGTTTGCATTGATTGTTTATTTAATTTCTGTTTGTTTCAAGTTTCATTTATACTTCAATAGCAAAATATATTTTTTTTTTTTAAGCTTGATTTTCATATTCAATCTAAGCATTACTCGCTTTAAGATCTATTTATTCATTTATATTATTACTTGTTGTATGTTTTACTATGATTGTTTATTTAATTTCTGTTCGTTTTGGGTTTTATTTATTCTTTAATACTAATTTCTGGTCGTTTTGAGTTTGAATTTTAACAGGTATTTGTATCTGCTGAGTTTAAGTTTAAAATGGCCTTTACTTTTCTTTGAAAAACTTATTTTTCGGAAAGTTTTTTTTTAGTTAATCATAGCAAAAAACATTTTTGCTATGATTGCAGAAATCCTCATGCATAGCAAAATGTGCAACTGTCCATATAAAATTGGTTCTTCCTGCCTATTAAAGTGCAAATGATAAAACTAGAAACATGTATTGGAACAGGAAACCATAATTTTTTCAGTGGGTACATTTATGGATTGCCCAATAGAAATATATTGATACAGCCATTGGACCATCCTGATGCATGAATGTATACAAACCCAGATGAAATAAAATGAAGAAGCAAAAATGTTTTTTTTTCTCATGAAGTTGCAGCTGTGTGAGCCTGAACTACATATTGCCAGCCATTAATCATAGGTAGCATTTGGAATTATTTGTATTTTTGTAAAAGAAGGGCAGTAAATATTACTTTGGCAAATTTAATTAGTAGTTATATTACCTTTGTGTTTTCTTGTGGTCTTTTATATAGCTTAGAGTAGTGGTTCTCAAGCTTTGAGCCCTAGCTCCCTTGGGAGCCATGGACACTGCAGCATGGTGTCATTATAAAGGGTGATGCAAAACATTCAGTTAAACAATTTGGCAAATTTGTTGAAATTATGAATTTCAAAACTGTGCAGAAATAAATCAGCTTCCAAAAAGAATTACCACTTTGGAAATTAAGAGCTCATGAAGATGGTATCAAATGTTGTTTTCCCTTGTTGCACCAGTTTGTAACCTCCAATGTAATTAATTTGTCCTGCAATATGAAATCGCTTTTTGAAGATCACCTATCAGAGCTCTTTAAACGGTTCGTAAAACACTTTCAAGCAGATAATATTGAGAATTTTATATGGACTCAAGGCCCATTTAGAATCAGAGCTCCATCTGAACTTGCTTCTTCCAAAGAAGAGTCTTTTATTGAGTTGTCTTACATTTATACACTGACAACAAAATTTGGCAGGATGGAATTCTTTTGGTTATCAGTAAAAGAAGAATATTCACTGCTTAAGGGTAAAGCTCTGCAAATATTAATTCCATTTTCAATGTCCGATTTGTGTTAAGCTAACTTTTCGGCTGACATGGTAATGAAAAATAAGAATCACTTTCAAATTAGTGTTTGACAAGAAATGAGGGTCACCATATCCAATTTTATTCCAAGATATCAGAAGTTGCACAATGAACAACACATTTGTCCCTCACTTTAATAATGTTAATGTATTGTAGTCCAAATTCGGTATGGACTGCTGCAGTCCATTAACTAATAAAAAAATAGTTAAAAATATATATTTCATATCATCCCATGCAAAATAGCATCTATTTTAATTTTTTGAGGTTAAATGAACAGTTGCTTTAAAAAGGGAAAGTTTTCAAATTTCAAAAACTGAAAAATAGGGTTTATTAAGTGACCTGCAGAAAAGTCTTATGTTTTTAGGGAATTGTTGTCCAAAAAATATTGAAAACCTCTGGCCCAGGGCTATATATGGTTCCATTAGGCAGGAGGGTGGGTGTAATTGCCACTGTAGGGAGGATTATATTTGGGTAAAGGTTGAAATATTAAATTGAATGGAATTACTCTTTTGTCATTATAGTGTTTTCTTCAAAGGCAGAATCACTCTGCACGATTGTTAAGGCGAATAGTGTTTTGTGTTTTTGCAATTAATTATTAAACAAAAACGCAACTGATGGGTGACAAGTAGGGTGTAAAGGGTTGGGCTCTTCCATGGAAGAGCCTGCCATGGATTTGCCCAGTTTTTTGTGTGTTTTTTTCTTTACAAGCAAGTTTTCAAAAGTTGTTGTTTTCAATAAGGAATTGAATGGTATTACTCTTCTGTTATTATAGTGTTTCCTTTATAGGCAGAATCATTCTTCACTATTGCTAAGGCATATGGTTTTTTTTGCAATAAATTATTAAATAAAACAAAAGATGTGGATGACAAGTAGGATGGACAGCGCTAGGCCCTTTCATGGAAGAGCCTGCCATGGATTTGCCCAGTTTTTTTTTTTTTCTTTTTTTTTGTTTTTTTTTTATAACTAAAAAAAGCAAGCTTCCATAGGCTATGAAAACCTAGGTAACCAAAGGATATCTAAACAATTTTATAAATGGCTCAAAAGCAAGAGCAAAGGCATTATGCACTTCTTGTGTTTTGAGAATACTAGGCTGTGTCAAAACCTTCTAAAATTTTATCAATCAATCAACTATAGTCAATCGAGGCGTGCGTCCTGAAAATCACATCATTGGTCCCTCTTCTTTCTGGATTGGGTTCACAATGTATCCCAATCTTTGAATATTTCTTCTTTTCTCAGGGTAAATTTGTAGTCTTCTTCTTGGGACAATTCACTTGCGGCTGAATGAGATGTTTTGTAAATTCTCTAGTCGCAAAAATTACGTTACTATTATAGTAAACGGCTTTATTGTAAACACTTCTTATAAATATTCGAAATATGGATGAATATGTAAACATGTAAATCAGCTAATTAGGTAGAAAATGTGGTATAATCATAGTAGGGTTTATCCAATTCAGTAAGTCAGCATAAATTGACTGCTATATATGAGGGCCGTTTTTTAGCACTAAGATCTTTCATCTTTCTGCAAAGATTATCGTTTTTTCAACTCATCTTTGTTCTAAGATCTTACGGCTCACTGATGTTAGCAAAAAGCGCGAAAGACGCCATCTTTCTGCCATTAAGAACAATAGGGCCGTTTTTTCACTCATCAATGTGCTAAGATCTTACATCTTTAGTCAGAAAACGCTTAAAAGTGAAATCTTTGCACTAAGATCTTACATCTTTTGCCATTTTTATGCAAACGTCTTTCATCATTCTGCTCTGATCAGCGGTCTGAGAACAATGATGAGTATATCATCAAAGTTCTCTCATCATTTTGTTCTATATGGCAGAAAGAGCTTTCACGCTGTTTGCTAACATCAGTGAGCTTTAAGATCTTAGAACAAAGATGAGTTGAAAAAATGATAATCTTTGCAGAAAGACGAAAGATCTTAGATGTAAAATCTTAGTGCTAAAAAACGGCCCTAATGATGAGAGAACTTTGATGATACACTCATCATTGTTCTCAGACCGCTGAACAGAGCAGAATGAGGAAAGACGTTTGCATAAAAACGACAAAAGATGTAAGATCTTAGCACACTGGTGAGTGAAAAACGGCTCTATGGTGTTGTAGATTTAGATCCATTAACAGTTTGAAAGCATGTATGAAAAAATCTCTTTTTGAAGTTTGGGTTGAAGTTTTTACATCTGTCAGTGGGTTTGAATTCAGTCCTAGTTTAATTTTCAAATTGAGGAGATTCATTTGTTTTCGTTCCAGCATTTTACATGTCAGTAGCGTGTGCTCAGGGGTTTCTTCTGTGGTCTTACAGTACCTGCAAAATGGGCTTCTGGCAACTTCTCCATTTGGCTGCTTAATTTTATATGACACAGGCACACAGGCAATGTACACAGGCAATGAAACCAGACTGATTGCATCCTGGTTGGAAAGGGGTATAGATTTGATGGCTTTAATTTGGGTTGTGTTTTCTGTCGTAATCTAGTTATGTCCCTTATAGTTAGAGGTTTCACTGGTTCCATTTGGCTTTTTGCTCCTTCCTTGGCTATCTCTTCTGCTTTTTCATTTTCTTCTATACCTAGATGACTAGGTATATATTGAAATTTAATAACACAGCCTAATCTTTCAAGACTGCTAAGGTTTTCTTTAGTTTCATGTAAGTCTATGTCCAGTTTTTCAAAGTTAGGGTTTGTTTGAATACTGAGAGCAGATTTAGAGTCAGAGAATACTACTATATGTTTATTCCTCTGTTTCAGTTTAATTAGGGTCTCTAATCCCAAATTGATTGCAGCTACTTCAGCTGTTAGTATGCTGGTCCCTGCCTTATGTTTTTCCATAATGCATAGGCTGTGCTCTCTTAGAAAGCACCCACTTCCACATCCATCTTCAATAATGATCCATCAACATATAGTTGGTTATATCCAACTTTTTCAAGAGCTGTTTGAAATGTTGGATTGCAGTTTCAGATTCAATTTGTTCCTTTTGGGGGGGGGGGGAATTCTAGTTTAACCTCTGGGGTGATTGATATCCATGGTGAATCTTTTGCTATTTTAGTTTTAACATGTTCTAGTTTGATGGGGTATTGTCCCCTGGCCATGATTGCTGACATCAATGGGTGATTTTTTTGGCTCTAGTCGGCTAGTTCTGGCTTCTGGAAATAAGAAATGGTGAGGGGTTGTTTCCAATTTTGTCAGGTATCTTATGGTTAAAAGTTTGTATCTATTTTCAATTGGTGGGAGCCCTCCTTCTTGTAGAAGGTTTTGAATCTTCGTTGTTTTCTTACATCCTATAGAAAGGCGGATTGCTGTATTTTGTACACATTCTAATTTGTTGCAGAGCTGTTTTGAGCAAGTTCCATAGATAATCGGGCCATACTCAATTTCTGGTCTAATATACTGTGTGTAGAGTTTAAGGAGGGCTCTATCCATACTACCCCAGGTTGTACCTCATAGTCTTTGCATAATTTTCATCTTTTTCATGCATGATTGTATGATATGGTCAATGTGAGGTTTGAAGATAAGCCTGTTGTCCAGAATTATTCCAAGGCATTTAGTTGCATTGGTAGTTGGGATTGTAGAATTTCCTAGGGTAACTGGTTGTAATTCTACTTTTCGTCTGTGATGGAAATATATGATCACTAGTTTGGGGACTGATATGGGTAGTTTCATACTGGTAGAAAATCCTGGAGGTTTTTTTGCAATAATTTGAAGTTTATTTGCAACTTCAGCAAAAGTTTTCCTTGTTGCCCATGCTCCAATGTCATCTGCCAAAATTCCATGTGGTGAGTCGGTTTTTAATGCTGTCATATACAGTATGAATAATAAACAGCTGAGTATGGCTCCCTGTGGGAGTCCCTTTTCAATAGGTCTTGAGGATGATAGTTTCCCATTTACTTTAACTTTCAAGGTTCTATTATCTAGAAAGCTATTAATCAGTTTTCTGATTGGTTGAGGGAAACCTAATGCATGGAATCTTTCCCCTAGTATGTTTTTTTGTGCATTATCATATGCTCCTTCTAAATCAATCAGTACAGCACCCAGTATTAATTCCTCATTCATAGTTTTCTGTGCACCTGTCACAAGTTTAAAAATGAAGTCTATAGTTGAATGGTAAGCTCTGAATCCAGCTTGATATTTTGGGAGGATGTTATTGGTCTCTGTATACCACTTGACACGGTTGTACAGCATTCTCTGAAGCAACTTACCAAGGGTTGGTAAACATACAAATGGTCTGTATGAATTTGGGTCATCTTTGGGTTTCCCTTGTTTGGCCACAGGTGTTATAATTGCTTGTTTCCATTGCTGGGGGAATACTCCTTGTGTGTAGCAGAGGTTAAATGTATGTATAAGAGCTTCTTGGAAATTTCTTGGAGCATTTGATATCCAAGAGATATGGATTTCATCTTCACCTGGGCTTGCTTTTTGATTCATTTAATTAACTGCTTGCATGAATTCATTTGTTATAAAGGGTTGTGTTAGTGGTGTTAGCTCATGAACTGTATTTAATCTTTCAGTGTGTCTTTGCTTATTTAACTCTTCTTTGTGAGTAAACTTCTGTTGGTAGATGTTAGCAAGTGCTTCAGCTTTTTTGCTATCATCTTCAAGTTGGATACCAGACACAAGTAGGGGATGCTTAATGTTATTCTTATTTTTTCATGCTCCCATGATTCTGTCTAAAAATTGGTGTATTTTTGATTCAGGTGTGTATCTGTCAATCTTTTCCTAATTGGAAGCCCATGTCAGGGCTTTGGCCTTTCTTGTGTCTCTTCTGAGTCCTGAGCAGGCTTGTTTAAATTGGATGTATGTTGTGGGGTTTGGGTTTTTTCTAAAATTCTTTTCTGCATCTCTTTTTTGCAGTAAATGAGGTTTGACACTGGTCATTCCACCATGGTTTTGATGTTTTCCTTGATGATTTGTTTAGGTATTGTTTGTTGGTAGTTCTAGGTATTGATGATATTGCAGCTTCTTTGCGATGAGTTGTTAGTCTTTTGGTACATAATTCTGGGTCTTGGCTTTCTTGAATTGGCATGTAATCAATATTTTATAGAATTTCTTTAAATTTATTCCAATTTGCCCTGTTATTGTTAAATTTTGGTGTGTGCTCTTCTTCTTCATAAACAGTTCTACCAATTTCTACCAGTATGGCATAGTGGCCTGTTAGTAGGTGAGAGACTGTACTTATTTTTGAGTATCTAGATAGTTTATTTGGCATTAGTTGTAGGTCAATGGTGGAGAAAAGGTTAGTTTTGCAGTCATAATAGGTTTTCATACCATGTGGTGTAGCTATTGACATTTCTGGGAATTCATTTAATTGATTTTCTAAAAATTGGCCTGCCTTGTTTGTTTTCTTTCCTCCCCAAGTAGGGCTATGAGCATTGAAGTCTCCTGCTATTATTGTTTTCTGATGAATCATCTTAGGTGCAATTTCTGTAAGGAATTCCTTAGCTTCTTGTTTACCATTGGGATTGTAAAAGAAGTGTATTGCAAGTGTTTCTCTATCTTTAAGACTTATTTTTACTCCAACTACATCAACCTCATTAGGGTATTCCTTTGGTATTATGAAGTTGTGCTTAACATCTTTCCTTACAAGGATAGCCACGCCCCCTCCCTTCCTGCCTGATGATCTTTCTTTCCTGTAAAGCTCATATCCTTCTACCCATAGTGTACTTTCTTGATCAAAGTGGGTTTCCTGGAGAAATATAACATGTGTATCTTTTACTTTAAGATACATAAGCAGCTGGTCTAGCTTCTCTTTAGATAGTGAGCGTGTTTTCCTTTGGATGATCTTTAGCGTTGTTTTGCTCTGGTTTTGTAATGGATTGTTGTGGGCTTGGTCTTTTTGCATTGGCCATATAGTGGTAAGCTTGATAGTTATTTAGGATGGTGATTAGATATAGCTGTGCAGTCTCTACTAAGCTTTTGTTGCTAGAAGTTAAGAAGTATTTTGTTGCTAGTTCTCTCATGGTGACTGCTTTAAGTCCTTGGGGCCTTTTAGCTTGGGAAAGGAAGGTACCTGCCATGGTGTAGGCTATGAGGTTGCTGATTGCCTTGGCTGTGTTGATGGGCATTGATTCTGCAAACCTGGTTTTTGGCTGATGCTACTGGAGCTAATGGCTTGTGGTGTTGCTTGATACCTGGTAGGCTTGTGGGTCTAGCTTTCCTTTTGCTGTTGCTGGCTGGTGCAGGGAACAGGGAAGAGAATCGGGCAGGTATTGGAGATTTTTGTGGTGTCCAAGGGGTCTCAAGCATGCTGTATGTTGGGGAAAGGGGTATGTTTGGAACTTTTTCTGAGGGGATAACTGGCTGGTTTCTTGTTTGCTGGTTGTGTTTATTTACTTCTTGGGCAGCAAATGGGATTGGTATATTTTTTATTTCAGCAATTCTAATTATGTTAAGACGCTCTCTGTACTTAGGACATAACCTTCTATAATCAGAATGATGGGGGCCATTACAATTTATGCATTTAGGTTGGGCTTTACAATCATTGCTTTCATGTTCTTCTTGGCACACTATGCATTTGTTTGTTGTGGTTTTGCAATGCTTGTTGGTATTACCTAGCCTATGGCACTTTTTACACTGGATTGGTTTATCCGTGTATGCTTTATGTGCCTTTGGCTGCCCAAATAGGAATATTTGTTGGTTGATCTGGGGGTATCCATCCAATATGAAAAGCACAGTCCTGTTGGCTTGTGGGGTGTTTATTCCTGGTTTCCCTACACGGTGTATCGCCTTAACTAGAATGGCTTCCCCATTGGCAGTCATTAAACCATCTTTTAGTTCAGCTTCAGGGATTTCAGGTGGTATGTTGTATACTACTATTTTTTCTTCTCTTTGGTGAGGTTTCCACTTTTCAGTTGTTACCTGGATGCTTCCAATAGTTGTTAGCTGCATAGCTGTGTTGACGTGGTTAGGTTCTGGAAACAGAACTTCTAAGGAGCCATCTCTAGCTATGTTGATGCTGAAGTTGCATCTTTGGGACTTGAAGAGAGCTAATCTTATCTGCTGTATGTTCTTAGGTAAGAATAGTGTCTCCTGGGATTTTGGAATCAGTTTTATAACTGTTCCATCATGGATGTGTTTCTTTGTAGTTTGTTGGGTTGGACTGTGAGTTAGGAATGGTTGGGTGGTTTAGTATTGACCTCTATGGTTTGTAGCCTGTAGAGGACTATTTGATGGCTTCTTCCTTTTTGATTTTCTCTGTACAGTGATGAACTCAGTTTGTACTGTGTTGGTTTCTGGTCTTTCCTGAACTGTGATCATGGTGTTGTTTTGGCTATCATCGGATGTTTCAGTTTCGATTTCCAATGCAGGATTGGGGACTTTTTTTGGGGAGAGTATTGCATCTCCCCAAGATTGGCCCCCTTCCAAGTGGGGGCCAGGTGGATCTGGTTTTGACATTCAGTCAAGGAAAATGGCAAAAATATTGATAACAGGCAAATCAATATAACAAATAAGTCAGCTAAGATACTTAACGAAAAAAAGGATAATAATTATAATCTTCCTAAAAATGGTAATAAAAGGATAATTGTCATATTATTTTATTATTATTTTCTAGCCGTTTTCGTGAAACTTCATGCCGAAAAGAGGTTATTATTCTAATTTAACAGCCTTTGTGATTCAGTCATCAATTCTAAATAAATGGAATTTATTTAGTCATTTCTAAATAAATGGAATAAAAATCAAACTTAGGTTGTTATAAGGTTGTTATTAGTTAAAAAAAAAATGTAAAACTAATATGCAAACTTCGTTTTAATTATTCATGCACAGTGAGCCAAATTCAAAACATGCATTAATTCAAAAACGTTCAGAAATTGAATAAAAAACTATTTTTTTTTTTTTTTGCTGAAAGTAAGGAGTGACATTAAAACTTAAAATGAACAGAAATTATTTCGTACATGAAAGGGGCTGTCCACGAAAACGGCTAGAAAATAATAAAGCAAGAGCAAAGGTATTATGCACCTCTTGTGTTTTGAGAATACTAGTCTGTGTCAAAACCTGCTAAAATTTTATCAATCAATCAACTGTAGTCAATTGAGGTGTGCGTCCTGAAAATCAGATTATTGGCCCCTCTTCTTTCTGGGTTGGGTTGACAATGTATCCCAATCTTTGAATATTTCTTCTTTCCTCAGGATAAATTACACTGTTAACTGATAGATTTATGCTGTTAACTGAGAGTTAAATCTTCTTCTTCTTTGTAGAGAGGCATTGTTGTACTAGCCCATTTAGGCCTTTTCTCTTATTTTTATCCTAGTACAGAAGAACATTTTTCAAGAAAATGAAAAAAAAAACTTATCCCTCCAGGATTGAACTAAAAAGAATTGTGTGTGAAGCAGAACAATATAGAACCAGGTATAAAAGAAATCTTGTATATATATAACAATTCAAACACAAGAATGTTTAGCCTTAAAGGTGGTGGCCATCTTCAGCCATAAAGGTCAACTTAACAGGTTTCAGCCTCCCCCTCTCTCCACGGCCAGATCTAGAAGAAAACACTTGGGAGAGGTGACTGGACAGAGGGCACCAAAAAAGACTATTTATGATTTTAACTCAAAGTCAATAGTTCTAATTTACCTAAAATAAACTAAATTCAGCTGCTGCAGACCACACTACAATGCTAAGTTTGACAGCCCAGCTTTTTTGAAAGTAAATGAATCAATTATTTATTTTGTATTAGGAAGATTGTCTCTGTATGTTTGTATGGGTATTAGCACCTCTTCTCCTTACTCAGTCATTGTGCTTCATGTCAATGAGCAAGTCCTCAAGCTGATGAGTTATTTTGCCTTGGATCTAGAGATTCAGAAAAAATGTTTTAACTAGTCATGGTAGATCATCAACTACCTCCCATTAGGTAGATAGGATGTCACTCTGTGGATGTGATTGGATTGCAGTTTTTATTCATAGATTTGCGAAAAATCTCAGGATGTTATACCTACATGGTTTGGACAGATTTCCCTGCACCTATGAGATATTTGTAATTGTTTTACAAATCTTGAAAACTCAGGAAGGTCAATCTCAAACCCCTCCTGCTCCTTCCATGACCGGATCTAAAAGAAATCCTTTGGGTAGAGCCACTTGAGAGAGGGTACCAAAAAAGACTTAATCTAAATTTGACTGCTGCAGACCACACTACAGCACCAAGTTTGACTAGTCAACTTTTTAAAAAAAAGTAAATGAATCAGTTATTTGGTTTGTCTTTGGAAGGTTTTCTCTGTATGTTTGCATGGGTACTAGCATCTCTTACCCTTACTCAGTCATTGTGCATCATGTTGATGAGCAAGTCCTGTCAACTTTAGAAAACATATGGTCTACTTCACAGATTGATATTGAAATTGTTGCAAGAATTGTTAGTTGAACAAAGATTTCTTTTTATGATAAAGATGTTATGAAAACATGTTCCTGTCAGCTGGTAAGTACCGATATAGTCGTCTTTGGGTCCTCTACTTCATTGTTTGACTATGCTTATTCCAAATCTCAAAGTCCATCATAAATATTTCTTTGCACCTGAAAGGGGCACCTTGTTCTTTTTTTTTTTTTTACCCTGGCTGAAAATCATTTTAGTATTACTAATAAACAATGTTGGGATCAAAGAAGACAGCTTTGCAGTATTAAGAAAATGGGGACTGAACTGTTTGTTGAAATCCAACAGCATAGCATCTAGGGTTGGAATTGAAGCAGTTCTGCCATGAATATCCAGATCCATATTTGCTACCCCTGCCTAGTGTATAGAATGGGAGGCTTTGCATGATGGAATAGCCTTGATGGCGGCATCAGTCTTAAAGTCATATTCTCAACTTCTTGAAAAAGGATTCAAAATTCTGTTTTTTCTTGAGGCTGCATGTCTTCAAGTATTGGACTCAATGGAGCTTATGAGCTTTAGTGCTCTTACAAGGTCATCACCTGCTACTGTGACTCTGCCAAGGGATTTATGATCAATGAAAACAAGCCAAGGTATGCTAACCCAATAATCATATTTCATTTTTCCATGCAGAATTTTAGTTTGTAAGCCCTTTGGCTCGCCTGTAAATGTGCCTTTCTTCCATTTTTTGGAGGACGAATGTTACAGAAAGGAGTGCAAAAGTCTGATGATTGCCTCAGTCTTTTTCACAAAGGTGTGAAGAAGCATTTTAACATTTTTTTTACCAACAAAGATGTTTGAGGTGCAAGCGCATAGAAAATACACGCCTTCGAGGTGATTCTTTGAGTTTTATCCTGCTTCATGCCAGAAAACGCTGTTTTAGACAATTCACACTCTTTTACAAGACAGTAAAACAAATTGACAATTCGTTATGGTAGATCTTTTAAATTCAGACATCTGGCAGCACAATGTTTGTTTTTAATGTTTAATTCTTTAAACAGATCCCTAAGAGGCAGTTACAATGAATATTACACTTTTAAGTGACACATTTCTAAAATCCCTCCTGCTTTGTACCACGAAATGCTGTGTAATATTCAAACTTCTCACTCATTCTAAACTAGGAATTTTCACTGCTTTGAGCTTTTTTGTATTTTGAAACTGATAACCATCTTTATTATGTTCAGTTGTGCCAGTATATGTTTGTGCTTCCTGTCCAAAAGAAAGGAGATAGTGGCACCATGGCTGCAATCAAAAGAACTCTGTACATTTGGCCTGTTTTTATTTCTTGTAACAATGTTCTTCCTCCCAAAATCTTTGATTCGCTACTGTTTTTATGCTTCTAAATACAGATTTAATTACACTTTTAGTAAACAATTTGTCAAATTTCTCCCAAAAGGAGTGAGTAGATCTCAGAATGCCATCTATACATTTGATGAAGATTTCACAAAAAAAAACTCCTGTGGTAGGACCTATCAATGGCGTATAGTTTACCTTAATTTGCATAAGATATATCCTAGTAATGATGCTTGTGCCCACGTTATAAGAACTTTGTTATTTTCCTAGCAATTAGAGTTCCTTGAAGCCAAACCAAAGTCCAAAATTGTTCTGCAAATTAATAAAAGAGCATAAGAACTGTTTGAATTTTACAGAAGATTTTGATCTTAGACTTCATCTTCTCTTCAGTATCTTGGTAGTTTGCCTGGAACAGATTTGGTAAGCTAAAATTTGCAAAATTTTCCATGTCTGTACACCAGAAAATGCTGTTTAAGGCCATTTAGTCCATTGATCTATTAGCAAATAAATAAAAACAAAACGAAACTTCCTGATACTGATTTCTGACATACCTAAACCATTTGTGCCAAACATTGTTTTTCTTTCTTGTATTGTATCATATCAGCTGAATTTCTCTTTATTTGTGCTGTTACTCAGTAATTGGTATCATTCCAGAAGATTTAGATAACAAGAAGTAAACTGGGATGATTCTTTTATTTTGGAGTATTAGATGAGATGACATTGTTCAAAGCTCACATCTTGCTTGAAGTTTCTATGCAAAATAGTTTGAAATGTCTTTGGATTCAAAAGTAATATTTTTTAGGATCTAGTTATGGTGAAAGAAATTACAGAACCTTCTCAGCTCCAAGCAGAATTGAATGTTGCTGGGCCAAAGCTTGTTGTTGTGGACTTCACAGCTAGTTGGTAAGTTGTAAGTGTTCAAGCGAAACTCAAATGGCTTCTGTCATTAGCCTTTTGACTTTTAAAGCACCCTATAATATTTTCAGATTGTTTTGTACCACTGTACATTTTCACAGTGTAGTATTCAAAGGAAAAACTTTCTACTTGGGAAAAGTATAGAGATATTAAAGTTGATTGATTCCAGACTACAAATTTTTCTGATCACTTTTTGCTGTTAATTTGAAGCCCTTTAGTTTTTTGAATATTTGACTATCAGACGCATTGTGGAACAATTTGCCTTTTTTCTGTTTTTTTTTTTACACTTGTAATTGGTTAAAGGTATGCTGCTGGGAGGAGGGAATATAAGTGACAGAGGTTCCTGTCATTCATTTTATTCCAGCTCTTCTCTTCCTCATTCATGCCGAAACTTTTTGACATACATTGCTGTTAGGCAAAGGTCTCCCTAGTCAAAGGATAGTTACGATTGGGTGTGGTTCTAGTTTTGGGAATGCAACATGCGCTCCAGGAATGGGTATAGGAGAGTAAACCCTCCTCAAGTGCAAATAGTTTCGAGAAGTCCTCCTTACTCACAGTTCACAAATAGATCTTGCTGGGAAAATCTGAAGAAGAAGAAACTGAACTTAGTTGGACAGTATATCACATATGTGGTTCAGACTTAGTGATGTTGGTAAGCTATAAGTGTACAAGTAAAACTTAAATGACCTCTGTCATAGGCTTTTTGGCTTTTGAAAGCACTTTAATATTTTCAGATTCTGTTGTATTGCTATGTAATTTCACAGCTTAGCATTTAAAGAAAATAAAGCTCAACTTGGAAAAATTATAAAGATATTAAAGTTGATTGATACCAGGCTGCAAATTTTTCTGATCACTTTTTGCTGTTAATTTGGAGCCGTTTAGTTTCTTGAATATTTAAATATCTGATGCATTATGGAACTATTTGCCTTTTCTTCTGGTTGTATTTATTAATTTTGTTTTCAACTGTAATTGGTTCAAGGTTTACTGCTGGGAGGACGAAATATAAGTGACAGAGGTTCCTGTCATTCCTTCGATTTAGGCTCTTATCTTCCTCACTCACGCCAAAACTTTTTGGCAACCATTGTTGTTAGGTAAGGTCTGCCTAGCCAAATGATAGTTACGATGGGAAGTGGTTCTAGTTTTAGCAATGCAACACGCTCCCCAGGGATGAATCTTGAAGGGTCACCCCTCCTCAAGTAGAAATAGTTTCAAGAAGTCTTTCTTGCTCTTACAGTTCACACACAGAACTTGCTGGGAAAATCTGAAAAAGAACAAACTGAACTCAGTGGGACAAGATTTCACATGTGTGGTTCAGACTGTTTGATGATTGGCACTATTAGAGTTTTTTAGGAGACAGTAGGATGGAAGCTTGGAGAATGTGAATGACTGGCACTTTGTTGGAATCTAGATGATAGAAGAAGGTAAATTGAAACTATTGCCATCCTTTAATGGAGAGAAGGCGAAGAAGAATGGGAGAAAAGGGTTGAGAATGGGGACCTTTGCAGACAAGAACAACATGAATTTGCGGGCCTTGATGCGAGACGCGGGATCAAGAGGGTACGTACATGGTTACTTGTGTGTGAGATGTTCCAGGTTCCAGGCATTGTGATGGTTTGGCTCTAGTAGCCCCTTATGTTTCATCAATGAAGACAGTTTTAAACCTGAAACAAGGAGAAAAGTTCACTTTTTTTTTTGTATTTGGAAATATAAGACATTAGTTATTGTTGTGGGGTCTTTGTCATGGGAAATACAAGTGGGAATGGATGGGCTTAGGAAACCCGCCATTGATGGCGGGTTTAAACTCCCTTAGTGGGTTTTGGAGAGGACTGGGCCTCATCAAGGTAATGATTTCTGGCTTTGACAGACCTGGGGCAGGTGCTTGAGGACCATAATGTGCTTACATTTCTAATTTAAAATTACTTTGAATAGGGCTTCGAATTTTCAGGCACACAAAAGTGAGTTTCGGTGTAAAATATTAGAGATGAAAATTGCATGAATTCTTAACCCGGAACATAAGAAAGTGTTTTTCAATCAGAGGGAAAAATACAGACCTAAAATATCACATTGTTTCTAGAAAGTTTTTCCAAGTACTCAGATAATAGCAAGATATTGTAAGGGGCATTTCGGCACACAGGAAGAAAGGTGATTTCTCTCACCGAAAATTTGTAAAATTCTGACAATAAATCATGTTTTTTTTCATTTCACCTTAAAACAGAGCATGTCTCTTAAATATTTCAAATTGTATGATGATTTTAGCAAATATTCTAGGATTTCAGTAAACAACTGAGACTTTTGTATTAGACTCAATGCAGAATTCATCTCTAAGGAGTAAAGATGAATACAGTGGCAACTACATATGACAACTACCACCAATCTATGATTATTGCTAATCAGTTTAGCCTTGAAATTATTACGCCTCATTGAATTTGTATTGTCGGAACAGAACCCAGTCCGTTTTATATGGGAGCGTTTTTTTAGTTTCAAGAATATATGAATAGCTGTTCCATTGGAACATTCTCCTAGGTCAATCACATCAACTTCTAACAAACGCCCACTGTACAATAGACCTTATTAAAATTAAATAAAAAAAAACAATTTTTTTTTAACTGAAAGTAAGGAGCGACATTAAAACTTAAAACGAACAAAAATTATTCCGTATATGAAAGGGGCTGTCCCCTCCTCAACACCTCGCTCTTTACGCTAAAGTTTTTTATTGTTTTAAAAAATAAAGTTGTGAGACAGAGTCAAACTTTGGCGTAAAGAGCGATGCGTTGAGGAGGGGACAGCCCCTTTCATATACGGAATAATTTCTGTTCGTTTTAAGTTTTAATGTCGCTCCTTACTTTCAGTTAAAAAAACTCGTTTTTTTTTATTAAATTTCTGAACGTGTTTGAATTAATGCAGCTTTGATTTTGGCTCACCGTACATGAATAATTAAAACGAAATTTGCATATTAATTTTACTCTTTCGGCTAAATGGCTTTCTCGAAATTTTGTTCTGACGTAACTTACGAATTAACTTACGCAACGAACTTCTATATTCGCATGTTTTTATTACGTATATTAGGGAATTCGTCCCCTAGTCAATACCTCGCTCTTTACGCTAAAGTTCGAATTTTGTTCGAATCACAAACCCCTGAATCACAAAGGCCGGTTAATTAGAATAGATAGCTCTTTTGAAAGTACTAAAAAAAACTCTAGCGTAAAGGGCGAGGTATTTACTAGGGGGCGAACCCCCTCATATACGTAATAATTTCTTTTCATTTTAAGTTTTAATATTGCCCCTTACTTTTAGTTGAAAAACACTTGTTTTTTTATTTAATTTCTGATGTTTTTTTTTAATTTTGCTGGGAAATCTGGCCCCCCTTCATAGAAATGTCCTTCTCCCAAGGAAAAATCCTCCATGGAAGGATCCTCCCCCGTAATCCCCTCCTCCGACCCCCCCCCCCCACCAGAAAAAATCCCTCCTGAGAACATCTGTATATTTCCCATTAACGAATACTATATGTAAACAATGGGCAAAATTAATAACTTACAGTTCTTCCCCCGAAAACTGTGGGGGATTAAGTCATCCTCAAAGATATATTTATTAGATTTTTGACTATGCTGAACAAAATGGCTATCTCAAAATTTTGATTGGGTGACTTCGAGAAACAAATGAGCGTGGGAGGGGGGTAAGTTGCCCTACAATTTTTTTGGTCACATACAAAGGGCACTAGAACTTTTAATTTCCGTTCGAATGAGCCCTCTCACGACATTCTACGGAATCACCCCTGGAAAAAAAGTCTGGGTGGGGTTGAATTTTGGGAGTAATTCCTTCGTTTCCTTACATCCCACCTTCCTATGGCAATTTTGTTCCGCTCTCTCATTGCTCCAACCCCTCTGTGTCGCTTTCCAGCAACGCTGAAAAATTGAGATGAAAGGTTCTGGACCATAATATCTCAGTTATGTCCCAGCCTTAGCTGCTTCATCTGCCATCTCATTACCCTTTATTCCAGGGTGCCCTGGGCCGCCGTGCAAAAAGTAGCAATGCTACTTGGCAGCTTTCAAATTTATTGACAGATTTTGTCTAAAAATGTCATTTTTGCATATAAAAATAATTTTGCTCAAAGAAAAGGTGTAAAAAACACAAGTTGTGCTCCGTCGTGTAAAGAGTGGGGTAGCATAGTAGCAATGCTACTTGACAGTTTCCATGGCCTAGCAAAATTTGTTGGCAGATTTTGTCTGAAAATACCAGATACTTCCACAATCCCCGAATTTATGGGGGTTCCCCAAAAATCTGTCTTCTCGAAAAAAAACTCGGTTTCTCAAGAATCTCCTTTCGTTCAGGGTTGCCACCCGTAGTGATTTATCACTAGTGACAATCCAACCTTAGTAACTATCACTTTCACTTAACCTGACATAATGTTTTCACTACTTTCCAAAGTTTTGTCTCAATTATTTACTACACATCGAAAACCAGACATAAACCATTGAATTACTGACCTTTCTCCCTATGCAGCTAAAAGTATAATATTTATAAGACTATACCATTTCATCAAAGATTCTCTTGTGAGTCATGGTAAAGAATTTCATTTGAACATGTTTACGTTCAGTGTAATTCTGAGCATCAGTACAAAGAGGGTTATTCTAGACAGTTGGGCCGTGAGCTTAAATTTTGTTTTCTTTTGCTATTCTGTTAAATTTTCAAAGGTCTGAAAATGTAAGAGAGTTAGATTGAAAAATTATTCTTAAATGAAAAAGGCAAAGCATGGTACCTATTTATAGAGGGGGGTATTATGTGATAAATTTGGATATATTTTCATTGTCGAGTTATAAATTAGATGAACATACCACTTGAGACCTTTTTTTTATACTCTTTCAAAATATAACGATTGTTTACCCAGAAATTAAATGGAACCTTTAAGATAATACCCTTTTCTCTTATTTTCTGCAATTTAGCTTGAATCTTATTTTCTTTTATTCTAGGTTTTGGGCACAATATACAAATCTTAAATACATAATAATTGAATGCGCGATAGATTAAAGGGTACTTATGTATTATATCGCCAACTCTCCAGTTTATACTGTGTAAAACACGAGAACAAACCGGTTTTATCTGTCTGTATTAAGAAACAATTAGATCATGCTCAGTGAAAAACAAGTGGGAGGTGGCAGAATACATTGGAATTATATAGCTTGGGCTATATATTTGTACATAAGGGGAGGGTAGGTTATTTTAGGTCAGGTTACCCCCCCCCCCCTCCAATTTGGAAATATATAGCCCAAATTTGCTTCTAAATTATTATTCTTTCATCCTGTTTTGATTTCTTTCATTTGGACTAACCTAACTTCACTTCTTTAGTGTTGGCGGTATAATGTATAAGTACCGATTAAAGGAATTGATCTTTCTGTCAGGAATCTTTCACCATTGGAAAATTTGTTGAATTTCGCTTCATTTAGTACTGTAAAAATTAAGTATTTTTCTTTTTTCCTTGAGAATTTTATTTTGCATATAATCTTTTATCTTCGTATGTACTCCCGTCCTCCTCCTTCCCTAAGTAATTGAATGAAATTTTACAGAAAAGATATTCTGCTCAACTTAAAGCATTGGAAATTTTTTAAATACCTAGGTATATTTCCACAACTTCTAAATAAAAACAATAGAATTAAAAAAATTGTAGCAGAATTGGATTTGCCATTCAAAAATTTTCATAAATATAATCTTCTTACCGTAAAAATTGCAGCCTCTCTCCTCTGCTCCTTTTAATGAGACAAAATTAAGCTATAAATTATATTCAAATTTGGGGGATAGTTGATTAAAACGGAAACGACCCCAAAACAGGATTCATAAAAAATTGATATTAAAGCTGAAAGTAAAAATTCGCTTACTATTTTCTTATTGTTTTCCTGTAAAGTTTTACATTATTTTCAGACTTTTTTTTTTACAAACGGTTGGTCTTTATTTCTTACTCTACTACCTGGTATCTGTGTTTGAAGTTTGGTCAAACAGTTTGTAGTAATGAAGTGTAAGTAAGTAACTCGACCCAACAGAAACCAAAACTCTAAAAACGAGCAACTACAAAACAAAAAAAAAGCTGTTTTCGTTTTTGATATTCTTTTTTTTACCAGGTGATGTATCTCTTCTGAAATATTTCTTCTCACGAGATGCATGAGAGAACTGAGTACACTGGGACATGTTCAGCTTCAAGATGTATATCTCAGGCATTTGTGACTCGATTTTACTAAATCAACCAGCTCTGAGTAGCCTAATCATTTGACATTTTAATATAATTTTTTTCATTTTTTAAAGTTTATAACAGAAGTCGAGCCCGTTTGTTTTCTGAATGCACTGGTTTTGTCCCATAGTACCCATGAGCTGGGCACTGTGGGACAGCTGCATGGTACTCTGGGACACAGTTGTAAATACAAATTTGTTTTCAGTTATTAAGAAAAATACAAAACATTTAAAAACTTTTCAGTTTCATGTCACAAAGGTAGGCACCACAGCAACATAATTTTGCCAGTTTCTCTCATTCAACCGCATCAAGGAGGCACACTTGTGCCTCTATAAAGAGGCGACCCACCACAATGTTAAGCGATTTCAGGTCCTAGAGGTCGCAGAGAGACGGCGGTAATTGCATTTTGTAGCCCAAGCTCAAACTAAGAAACTTGCAAAATTTCATCCTCCTCCGACTTTATCTTCATGGGGTAAACTGGGCCGGAAGTTTGGACCCTCCCACCACAGCCCCCCTTTAACGTTGTCCGATTGGGCTGAAATTTAGAGGTTAAGCTTTCCTAGGGCCCGGGAGCTTATCCTCGAAATTTCAGCTCAATCCGATCACTCCTTCCCTGTTTTCAAAAAACCAATATAGCCACTTAAATTCATCTCTTTTCTTTTTCTTAGCCACGCCTACAGGCCACAGTTGGCAACGGATCCGGTTGAATGAGGACTCATTCGAAGCAGAATTCGACCTGTTAGGGCCTTTTGATATTTTCAGACCGAAAAATTATCCCCCGAATTTACATTTACGAAAAACCTCGTTTTCCTATATTAGCCCATGTTAATTTTTCCCTCCACAACCCCCCCTTTAACGTTGTCTGATCGGGCTGAAATTTAGAGGATAAGCTTTCCTGGGGCCTGGGAGCTTATCGTCGAAATTTCAGCTCAATCTGATCACTCCTTCCCTGTTTTCCAAAAACCACATATCAAGATTTTTGGGAATTTGCTTGCGTCGAAAATTACCTTCTATTTGCTAAACAACAATTACTATTGTGTTTGTATAGTCCAGCGGCTGAGACTTCAGACTTTCATTCGGAAAACTCGGGTTCGATTCACCATCAGAGCAACTTTTTTATATACTTTGAAAAGAAACTCAGTTTCTTTTTTAAATTATTTGAAAAAAATTACGTTTTCTAAAGAGTTAAAGAGGCTGAGTTACAAGGTCGACCCTTAAAACGTACAGGGATTAGGAGGCACAGTTGGGGGGCTGTTAAAGAGGCTGAGTCACAAGTTCGAACCTTAAAACGTACAGGGATTAGGAGGCACCCTGTACGACGTGATTTGAGTATTCAGGAATTAAAAGCCTTAACATAAGAATGTTCAAGAGCGGGGGGTTTGGGGGGCGGCAGCCCCCCAACTTTAACTCCTGACACGATCAGCTAACAGTTAGTCAAGCAATAATAAGTAATAAACTGTACAAAAACGTGCAGAAATTATTTGAAAAAAACTACGTTTTCTAAAGAGTTAAAGAGGCTGAGTTACAAGGTCGAACCTTAAAACGTACAGGGATTAGGAGGCACAGTTGGGGGGCTGCCGCCCCCCAAACCCCCCGCTTTCGCAGCCTTTAAATAAAAAAAAAAATTTAAACTGAAAGTAAGGAGCGACATTAAATCTTAAAACGAACAGAAATTATTCCGTATATGAAAGAGGCTGTGCCCTCCTCAACGCCTCGCTCTTTACGCTAAAGTTTTATTGTTTAAAAAAAGAGTTGTGAGAAAGTCAAACTTTAGCGTAAAGAGCGAGGCGTTGAGGAGGGCACAGCCTCTTTCATATACGGAATAATTTCTGTTCGTTTTAAGATTTAATGTCGCTCCTTACTTTCAGTTTAAATTTTTTTTTTTATTTAAAGGCTGCGAAAGCGGGGGTTTGGGGGGCGGCAGCCCCCCAACTGTGCCTCCTAATCCCTGTACGTTTTAAGGTTCGACCTTGTAACTCAGCCTCTTTAACTCTTTAGAAAACGTAGTTTTTTTCAAATAATATGTAGATAGATCAATCTAAAATATAATCATCTTTGAAACACGTTCAGTCCCACCACAGAGCCTAGGAACTGGAAGACGTAGTTTGACCTCTCCAGCATCCACAAAGGCCTCATCTCTTACTGGGGAGCATGAACTTCCAAGATAGCAGTTGCTTTTTCAGGAAGTTGACAAAGTAACCATCACCTAGTTCCTCTAGGAACTCACAAGTATAAAGTTTTGAACCCTTTTTGGCTTTGTACTCTACCAAAATGAAATCACCAGGTTTTATCGCATCTGCTTCGTTTTGCTCCATAGCAACCCTTAGGTCTTCAAATTCAAAAAAGTTTTCCGAGTTGTCGTCACAAACAACATCCTGCTCCTCTTCACTTTCGTCACTGAGGTTAAGTATTTTTTTTTTTGGTCAGGCCTTTCTTTTGGCTAGTGTGTTGGCTTCTTGCACAACGCATTTTTCTTTCAGTTTTGACTTCTTCCTTTCTTTTTTCTGTCTCCTTTCAGTTTCTGCTGCATGAATAGTATCTTTCACTGGCGTAGATGTAAGTACCTTTGACTGAATAGGTTTTTTGCCTCCCTTTCGATTTGCAGCTTCTCTCGTTGGTAGTGGAGCAATATCTTCTGGTTGAACAAGCAAGGACCTTTTGAAATTCTGAAACTGGCGAGGCAAGTCACCCACGACTCCATGAGTCTCTGGCAAATCATCCTCACATGCAATCCACTGTTCCTCTGGTGTTGCAGGAGGTGCTCTACTTGTAGTCTTCAGAGCTGGGAGAAAATTACTCTCTTGCCAGATATCAATGTCAAAAGGGAAGACACCAGGCTTTGAAAACCCACTGACAATGTTTGCGGGAGTGAATGCTTTTGGATGGATTCTCCAAGCAATTGGATTATTTTGTACCCAGTCACTAGAGGGAGATCTCAGCCACTTCTCAATTGCTTGACATCAGTAAGTTTTTAGAGGGTCGTAAACTGAAACATCAAGAGGTTACAGTTTTAAAGATGTATGTGGTGGAAAGGTAAGTAGATGTAATCCTACTCCTTTAGCATACGACACTGCATCATAACTTGTGTGGCTCTCATGGTTATAGATCACAAGTAAGACAGACTCAGTAAGGGATGGACACACATGAAGAATGAAGTGCTCTAAGTACTGCATGAACAAGTCCTTTGTCATCCAGGCATTACCAGGCTTACCCCTTGCAACAGCAGCAGTTCCGGTAGGAGCTCCATCAAGAAGCCTGAGAACAAAACGAGCCCGCGGGAAGAACAAGAAAGCTGGAATGAATCTGCCCATAGCGCTCACTGTTCCAACTATTGTTCCAGCTTCCCCCTTTCTTATGAAGTAGTACCGCCAAGTTATTTAGCACCCCTGGGACTCAGCACTTTTTGGTACTTTGTTTGGACATTTGTGAGCCCTGTTTCATCCATGTTGAAAAACGACTAGCAGGAAACTTGAACTTTGAGTACAGCTCACGAGGGTTGTTGTAAAATACATCAATAGCCTGGTGATTGAACCCTAGTCTTCTATGAATGCTGGTAGGCTCTGGTTGACGCAGTGAGATAGAGGGATGTCTTTGAAGAAAACCTTTCAACCAGTCTTCACCAGCAACTTCGTCTTCATCTCATTTGCAGAGTATGTAACATAACTCCTCTTAGCCATTTGCCATGCAAATTCTTTTGCTTTCTTTCTAGTAAGACCATAGTGCATTCCTGCTGCCTGCAGTATATATTGCTCAAGATATGTCTCTTGTTCACTTGAAAATACCCTTCTGTTGTCATAGCCGGGGATGAAAGAAAATTGCATTTTTTTCTTTGTCTGTTGCATTGCAATATGCTTTAGCATATCTGTTGATGTTGATGTTATAAACTTCTGCAGCCGCTTGGAGTGGCATCCCCTCTAGATGATTAGAAATTGCATTCTTCATATCTTTGGCCTTCCCAGAAAATCAATGGTGCGTTTTATAGTTGTAGTGAAATGATCAATTAGTATCAAGCATGGAGTTGGGTATGCATTATTTTTATAGTACCAATAGCAATGGAGGGTACAACTCCATCCATGGAGTAACAGCAATAGGCTATATGCAGTATACTTCAGACTTGAAATACTATGCTCCACTAGCAGTATTAGAGTAAATATGATACAGTGCTTTTGATAAAATGGTACATGTAAAATTATGGAGTATGATATTCATGGCTGGTA
Source organism: Artemia sinica (assembly GCA_027921565.1). NCBI lineage: Eukaryota > Metazoa > Arthropoda > Branchiopoda > Anostraca > Artemiidae > Artemia > Artemia sinica. Next base: position 39,220,577 of record CM051265.1, read on the forward strand.
TATGGCTTGCCAGTGAGTTACATTACATTGTTAATTGTGATTCAGAAAACTATTGATATTTCTAACTGCAAGCTATACTAAGTTACATCTGTTACTTTTCTGCACATTTTAAAAATAAAAATACTTTTTGCTCAAAGCAGTCAAAACACAAGTTGTGCTGCTAAAGTGTCGGCAGCTTTTGGAAATCTGCTACTGGCAGCTTTGAAACTTTTTGCACACCTGGCTCCGGGGACCCACATCAGGGTAATCTGGTTTCCTTTGGATACCAAGCTATTCAGTGCTTTGTACCATTCTAATTCCCTATTTTGACGGTTCTTTGCATTCTGAAGAGCCTTTAGTTATGATTGATTGTCAGTTAAGATACATATATCTGTTCATGTACTTCCCATTTCCAACAGTCTTACAGCTGTCTGTTCTATTCCGAACATTTCAGCCTGAAAAACTAAAGCAAATATTCCCAGGTGATAATTGATTACCTCCTTGTCCACATCAGGAGTATTCAGATATATTACTACGCCTGTCCCGATTTTCCATCAAACCGCGAACCGTCAGTAACATATTATCGCGTTACTTTGGTGGAGCAGCTGTATTTCCTGCTCCACTTTCTTTCTGTCCTTCATGGCAATTTGGAATTGCCTCTCCGGTTTTACTGTTGGGATAGAATTATCTTAAGGCGTCCGCAGCTCCTTATACTGAGGTAAAGAGCCACAGATGCCAACATGGTCTTTACTTTCCCATTTCGTATCTGCTGTCTTTGGGTTCATTGACCTTTTATCTGTAGTCTAACAGCACTTTTTACTGCTTCTTCCTCTAGAAAATTGTCTATGGGTAGAAGTCCCAAGATAAGCTTCATGGATGCCTTAGCGGTTCCATGATATGCTGAGGTAATCATTAGGCATGCTAGACTTTGCACCCTTATTAGGGGGGTTATGTGGCTTGCCATTCGAATTGAATTAACCGAAACCACTATCCCGTATGACAGAATCGGTCTAATTACCATCTTATATAACTACATGATCTTACTAGGAGCCAAGCCCCAGTTCTTTCCCACCATTCGTTGACACTGAATTGGGGAAGCTGTGGCTTTCCGTGCCTTTTCAAGACAATGAGCTTTTCAGCTCAGTTGGTAATTGATTATGACCCCTAGGCATTTCAACTGCTTTTTCGGGGATAATGGGCCGTCATATATGTTTAGAGCAAAGGGAACTCGCCATTACCTCTTTTTGTGAATACTACTACTTCACTCTTTTCAGGTCCTAAGCGTAGTTTATGATCCTGAGACCATATTTGGATTTTGTCCAGCATGTGCTGTCCCAATTCAAACAGTGCCCTTAGACATATTCCTCTCAGTGAGGATATTAGGTCATCCACATATGCCTGGCTATATCCGAATTACTGTTTTAATACATTAAGTAGGCTGTTCATGACCAAGTTCCACATATATGGGGAGATTACTTCCCCCTGCGTGCATCCTTTCTGAACAGTCTTTGATTTCTTTATTCCCTTTAGCTCAACGACTATCTGTCGATCCTTGAGCATATGAGAATTCCATTTCTGAATATATCGATCTAGTCTTGCTTCCTCCATGGCCATTTCTATGGATTCAAAAGTAGCATTAGCAAATGCTCCTTCTATGTCAAGGAATATGCCTAAGGCGTATTTTATACATTCTAAGACTTGCTCTACCCGCCACACCAATTGGTGAACTCCAGCGTCTGTAGAGCCTCCTATCTTAAATCCTATTTGCTTTTTGAATATCGTGTTCTTGGTCTCTGGATTACTTATCAGAAACCAATGAATTAATCGTTCCATTACTTTCAATTGAAAGGAGGTTAACGTAATCATCCTATAAGACCGGGGGTTTGAGTAGCCCTCTCTCCATGGTTTAGGTATGAAAACACCTGGCCGTGAGCCATGTACGAGGGACATAGCCCAAAGCGAGGCTTCTCTTTGTAATATCAATATAATAGGTTTGTATTTTCTCCCACCCTTTCTGGAGTATTATAGGGTAAATCCTATCGGATCCAGGGGCTTTATAAGGTTGAAAATCATCCACAGCTTTTTTGACCCATTCCTCTCTTACAATTCGGTACGCCATCTCCTTCCCCATGTTTGGGTTTTTTAAATAAGCTGGCATGAGACTATTTTCTTCAGGGTCTTTTACATGTATTTCCAGCATGCTGTTTAGGGTTTCTTCTGGGTCCACTGTGAAAGTACCATCCACTCGCGCCACACTTCCCAAGTGTGCCCTGTGATCTTTCCTTAGTGTTTTTAGTATCCTATTACTAGCTTCATCTGACTCTATACTTTCACAGAAAGTCCTCCATTAGGTTCTTTTTGCTCTCCTTATCTCCTTTTTTATGTGTTTTAAACCTTCCGAGTAAGGATCCCAGTCTTTGGGATTATTTGTTCGGATGACAGTTCTTGGCAGCCTTCGGGTCCGTTACATCAAAGTAATCAAACTTAAGCAACAAAAACTACATGTATTCTTATCTAGTTAAGAAGGTATTAAGAACACACTTTTAGCCTACATGGAGTAATAGGGCAGTTTTTCTCTATAGGTGTGGACCATGTCAGAGAATAGCCCCATTTGTTGACGAACTTTCGAGGAAATACACAAGGTCTGTGTTTCTTAAAGTAGATGTTGATGCTGGTCCAGATCTTGCTCAAGCGCATAATGTGTCAGCCATGCCTACATTTATATTTTTCAAAAACAAGGTAAGTTCTTTTCCTCTTGATGTGTCTTCATTCCATTGCTCGTTCACTGCTACAGAATATTTCTCGCTTAAAACATGAAAATGCCATGTAGTGTTCAACTTCGCCATGTGGGGGGGGGGGGTAGATTTAGGAACATCAGTGGTTACACTTTTGATAAAGTCATCACCGTCTATGTACATCTCTAGTGCTAAAATACTATCTGTGCTGGGTTTTACTCTCTCGCCTACTGCTAATGCATTGGTGTAAAAATGACGGACCTCCCTTTTCGAACTCATAATGTGTTTAAAAACACCTTGCCAAGACTTGTCTCTTCTCCAGAACAGATGCCATTCTCAAATACACGGGTAGCAGCGAAGCAAATCTGACAATGTTTGCAGCAAATTCAACTCTTGTTGTTCCAATTCACAATTTCTTGTTATAAAGGCAACCTCAAAATATTTAAATATTTCTATGTATTCAAGCACAGCCTCCCTTGTTATGCAGTTGCACAAGCAGTAGGCGCGATGTGGTCATTAGGAACTGACGGATTGTAAACAAAAAAAAATTAGCTCAATCTCGGATTTTCTTTAACAAATAGGTATAAGAAAAGTGGCATAATACGGCAAAGAAAATGAGTTTGCGTTTTATTGTCTTAAAGGCGGTTTGGACATGTTCTATGTTTATTTTAAAATTGGTCTGGGTACTAGAGGACCGAGCTTCTATCTCTAAAGTGAAATTTATATTGGTGGTCTGTATCATATACTAGAGTAAAATTTTGATAGACTATTATTGTTTTAGGTTGTTATTGATAGATTGCAAGGTGCGAACCCTCAGTCCCTTGAAGAGAAGGTCAGAAAATTTTATGGCTCAGAGGACGAAGAAGCAGATGTAGTAAATGGACATGTAATGTATTTCATCGACCTTGATTTGTTGGCTTGTTATATTGACTAGCTTTTATCAGGTTGCGAAATTTACCAGCCTTATCTGGTCTGATTGTCATTCACCTATCACGTTTCAGAGACATTTATTGTACCCTATTTTCCCATGTTTTCATTATTTTGAAAGTTTCATTCTTAGATAATAATGAAATCTTGTATGAAACCTGGTATAACAGAAAGAATATTATCCAAGAGTATTTTAACCTACATATTTCCCGTCATGATTTGAAAAACGATCAGGAAGTAAATAAAAAAACGAGTTGTTTTTCACTGAAAGTAAGGATTAATATTAAAGCTTAGAGCAAACAGAAATTATTCCTTATAGGAGGGGGGCTACCCCTAACTCAGCCATAAGCGTTTGCATTAAAGTTTTGACTTTTTGGTCCAATCCTTCAAGAACGACTCTGAAACACAACAGGCGTTTAATTGGAATAAAAAGCTTTTTTAAAGCACTAAAAACTTTAGCGTACGAGTGAGGATGGAAGAAGGGGTAGTTCCCCTCTTGTTCGGAATAATATGTGTTCGTTTTAATGTTGCTCCTAACTTTCAGTTGGAACTTTTTTTTTGTTCAATACCAATTCCAGAAACTTGAAAAGAAATAACTTTTAATGTTGTCCTGGATTTTTATCGTCAATCTTCTTGGATCGACCTGTTTCTTCCCTGTGTTACATACGAATGACGACTGAATGGAAGAACAGCTGAGCAAAACAAACTGCTGCAAAATTCTTCTGTGTTCTCAAAGCATTGCGAGACGTTCAAGGGTAAACAGGTCAAGTTCATTTTCATACAATTATTCTTGGGCTTACTTTTAAAAGCCGAGCCACAATGAGAAACATGAGACATATTTATTTGACAGAGAAACAAACAATATTGCATTAGAAGTCGATTAGTTTTGAAAGTGAGAAATTTATACATCTTTCTGTATCGTAATGGGAAAATCAGATTTTTTTTTTTTTACGGAAAGGGAAAATTGACATTCACGAAAGGCCTGGCCCCTTTACTCCACCTATGACTAAGAGAAAAGTTTGCAGCACCACACATAACCAAAAAAGGAATTTTAATATTTTAATACAAATCTGTCAAGCCAAAAAAAATAGTCGCAATAATTACTCAAATAACCATTCTAGAAACAGCAAACTGCTGATTTTTTTAATGTTTATCAATCAAAAATTCAACATGGACAATCAAATTTTTAAAATACTAATTTTTCAGTTTTATTTGAAACGGCTCGATATTTTTTGGAGGAAAATTGGCACCCTGGAATTCTCTGGCCTAGAAAAGCGATCTAGATAGGGCACGAGTTTGAGCAAATTCATTTAGAGCCTTAATTTTGAAAAAAAATATCGTATGAGTGGTGTCATATTTATGAGCATGTTTCAAGTGCACAAAGTACATCATTTTTGTCCAGGAATGGTTGTATCGTTTTTAGTATCTATGACGCATGCAAAATTACACAAGATGACAAACAGATGTGCAGACAATTATAATTGAATAAGGAACGTGTTATTTTAGCTTCTGTAAAGGATTGAAGGAAAGACACATACAAAATTACTCAAAATGACAAATCATATTGAATGGCAGAAGAAAATGTGACTTAAAATTAAAAAATAACACTGTAATTAGCCTATTGTGGAGTTCAGATATTTCAGAATATTACGATTGAATAAGGAACGTGTTAAGCATGAAGGAGGAATTGAATTCACGACAGAATTTCTTAATTATGCTGAAATTGCTGATTTGCCACCTTATTGCTTGAAACTAAAGAATAAAAGGATGATTGTGTTAATTTTAGATATTTCAGACGGCATATGCATTGGAACACATGATTTGGAATGAATCCGAACAGTTAAATTAAAAGGCATGGGAAAAAGTATGTGGTAATGATGCGCAAAAAAGGAAGCGCAAGCAAGATCTGCGGTTAGAAGACATATGGCAACCAGTATCACGACGAATACAAAGAATAAAAAGGGATAAAGATACTCCTGAGCCATTGCTGGCGCATAGGGTGTCGAATCCATTTTTCAGTTGCTGGGTCTTTTTTACAGGGACAAGTAGCAAGCTTGTCGCCCAGCCTTACTATGGCGGAGATCGAACGCTGGGGCTCGTATTGCCAAGCAGAGCATCAATCCACTGTGCTACAACAAGACAAGAATATATCGAGCCGTAAACGAAATATGCGGTTAGAAGAGAAGCAACAGTGAGAATCACAACGAGTTCCAGAAGAAAATTAAAATCCTATAAAACGGATGATTTTTTGATGCATTAACAAGAAGGAGGAATTGGGTTCACACCAGACTTTCTTAACTCAATTGTTATTACACCTCATGACTTAGAACAAAGAATAGCGTATATACTCCCTTTAAACGACCAAGTGTGTATTCATTAAAAACATCTTTTTGTTAGAATTAAATGCCTTTTTAGTATTTTTCCCAGGGTGGTTGCATCGAGCTTAATCTGAAGCCTTGATATCAAGAATAAGTTCACATTATCTGTAGTTTAGAAAACGACGATAATGAATATATACAAGCCTGCCGCGTGCCGGCACCCGGCCTCGAAATGGGCTACATAGTTTTTTTTTTTTTTTTTTTTTTTTTTTTTTTTTTTTTTTTTTTTTTTTTTTTTTTTTTTTTTTTTACTGGCATATTTCTGGTCACAGAAACGATCTAAATAGGTCACAGTTTGAAGGAAGAATTCGTATTTCTCCCAGGGTGTTTGTATCGATCCTATGGTGACGTCAAGAAGAGGCTCACGTTGTCTGACCGGAGCCCTTAAACCCGAATTAAATCCTCATCCTGGCCCATGCCTTTAAACAACGTGTCTGTGTTTTTATAATTGCAAAAGTTGTTCTGGATATTTTTTCTCAATTTTTATATTTCTCAATCATTATTTGTTTATATTTAGGTAGACCTTGCATCGTTTATATCCAAAAATGACTGCGAATGTCTCAACGAATCGGATCAACATTCCTTATTAAACCTACTAGAGAAAAAAGGCCACCTGGAATCTGACTGTGATGAACAGGTATTTATTCATTTTGTGTTCATAATCTTGCATGTTTGAATTCAGAAATTTAATAACGGGCACAGGAAACAAAAAAAAATGTATCGAGAACTGATTCAGATAACTTGAAGGAGGAAACATCTTTGGAAAAGTAATTTAAAATAGCTTTAATTACTGCTTCACATACTTCTGGCTTTCCATCAAAGCTATACAGTATGTTGATCCGTTCAAATGAACTTTCAGCTGATGCCCTAAGAAACTTGTTTATACGCCGTATTTCTCTTTGTATACTGTCTCTAAGGATATGCAGGAACAAAACGATGAAAGCCTAGATTTCGGCACCTGTATTATGGCTCAGGGCCACACCTGGATATGTTGAATCTCATTTGTGAAAGCTTCCAAGCTTTTCAAAGAAGTATGTACTATTGTGCTTTCAGTCTTTGGGCATTATTCAGTAAGAGGCTGCATCTATGTTTTAATAAAAACAATTATCTCAGTGTATCTTGATAGGTTCAATTTTTTTTTTCAAGTTCAATTTCTTTATTAATCAATAAAAATGTTTTCACAATTATCAAATTAATGACCCACGGTGAGGATAACTCGTGTGTGAGTTCGTAAACTCAACAATAAATAAATAACACTATCTCCAGATACTGCAATAAAAAGATTGCTCCTCAACTCTCCGTATGGTAAAAAAAAAAACTCCCAATAAATTCAAAATAACCAAATAAAAAATAAATAAAATGAAATGAGGAGCATCTACCCCAGAAATTAGATCAAACTAATAATACTAATTAAGTGATTCTTTAATCTAATTTTATTATTAACCAAGGATTTATTCAAATCTATAAAACTACGAAATTTGTTCCAATTATATATAATGCTGTGCCGTGGGGGAAAACGGGACCTTTCAGATTTTATTAAAGCCTGGCGAACTACAGAACTGCCACGTGTCAAATATGCATGTAAAACCTGATTATCCTCCTGAAAAAATATATTATGCAAATAAAAATAATCAGGCAAAAGACATTGAACATGCTTTATCATATAAAGAACAAAACGGAAAGAAGGGAAAAGGTCCAATGGAAGGATATTTAAAATTTAGTACATAGTTTTTGTTGACAATTTACCAGGGTATGAAAACGGGCTAGGCAGGCAATTTTTCAATATACGCAGAGCCTTATTTGATGCCTCTGAAGGGGGAAAATATGAGTTTTTAAATTATTCAAAAATTTAATGGGGCAGTAATTTATATATGAATGTACTAGAGTGTGGTAAAGAGATTTCAGGTCTAAAAACGGCAGAATGAATTTCAGCTGATTCATCATTCCAATATTTCTTGACAGTTTTATTCGAAGATAATTTGCAGGGCATTTAAATGATAAATTTGAATCCATCATTATCCCGACATATTTAGTATTATCAACTTTTTCAATTTCTATGGGTTGGTCCTGAATATTCATCGTCATAATTTTCGTTACTGTTCTCCCAGTACGAGAGAAGACGATGAATTTTGTCTTAGCGCAATTAATAGACGATTTATTTCTCGAAAATCATAAGATAAGCCTCCTCAGTGCTGATTCAAACCTGAGCTTCAAAGATCTAGAGTGGGAGCTGCTGATATTGCATGCCATGTCATCGGCGAATAATTTGTTAAAATCAAGATCTTTGACCCTGTTAGTGATATCATTCACACAGATAAGAAATAGCAGTGAACCCAAAATAGAGCCTTGTGGGACTCCAAGTGACTGAGATTGAGATATTGATGAGGAAGAAGTATCGCCTTCGTCGACATACTGATTTTGGTTATTTAGGTACGACATTACTAAGTCATTAACTGGACATCTTGTACCGCAGTTATCAAGTTTAGTGCGCAATATTTTTTGAGAAATCATTTCAAATGTCTTTTTAATGTCTATAAAATTATAGCAGGAATATCACCTTTGTCGAAGGTGTCATGAACAAACTGAGTCATTGCAATAATAGCATGCTCAGTACAGTGAGACTTCCGGAACCCAAATTGTATCGGGCTAAAAAATTTAGATGTCATTAGAAAGCTGACTATACGGCTATATAGGCACTTTTCGAGCAACTTACCAGATGTAGACAGGATTGAAATCGGCCGATAGTTTGTTGGGTTCTTCGTATCTCCTCCTTTATACAAAGAGATAATTCTTGCAGACTTGAAACAAGAAGGAAATCTTCCGGTTTTAAAACAGAAGTTGAACACATGGGAAAGAGGGGTTACTATATTCGGTGCTATGCACTTAATCGGATTAATAGATGGCCCGTCAATCCCTTCCGAAGATCTGTTCTTTAAAAGGTTCATTGTAAGTAATAGTTCATCTGAGGTTACAGGAATAAGAAAAATGGAGCAATGGTGAGGTGGGGATAGAATATGATTGAAAGTCCTCTCCAGTTTCATTATCCAGATGATGGCCCAGGTTGTTTCCAGCAGTTGACGCGGTTTCCTTGCCAATTTTTGCAAAGTGTATATTGAATGCGTTAATCACTTCCACTTTCCCTGTAGCAAGTTTAATTCCATCTTCAGCTATTAATCCATCAGGAAGATCATCGGTCCTATCCTTCTCTAAGCCCTTATCAATTATTTCCCATGTCTTCTTGGGAGACCCTTCTGCGTCAATAAATGTTTCGGCGAAACATTATAACAGATTCTTATTTTTATTGATATCAGCAATCCAGGAGATATTCAAGGCTTAGTCGGCTTGATACTATTTCTTCTTGATGTTTGGCGTAGAAGGAAAGCGTTATTGAAACAACGTTTAAACTGATTCACAAAAATGCAGCAGCAAAATCAGGGTCCGAAGACCCTAAACAAGAAGAAAAGTCACTTGAAGAAAGCAAAACTTTAAGTCTACTTAATGAATTTTTACCAGTCACTCTTTATTTGTCTTTTAATAGGCCTATTAAAACTTTGTAATCAAGTGAAGGTCAGTCACAAGCATCAAATGGTCCGAGAAATCTTCAATAGCCACATCACTAGACCTCAATTTCAGATTTGTAAGTAAATTATTGATAAGGGAAGCAGAATCTTTCGTTATTCTTGGTGGGACTCCATAAGCCGGCGAGAGACCACTGGACAGGCAAACTGATACAAGTCAGCCCCATCAGGAGAGATTCCGTGGAAGTTACCATTGGAATTATTATAATGATATAAATCAATAGTAAAGTCACCCATGATAACAATTGTTGGGTACTCTTTCGAAGCAATAAGCATAAAATCATCAAGAAGTTCCATGAATTTCGAAGCAGGAGAACTTGGAGGACGGTAAAATACACAACACAATATTTTCATACCATTCACATCTATATTAACTGCCAAAAAACTCAAACACCATTTCAATATAAAGATGATCAAATTCACTCACCAATCTGACTGAATTGTTGATTTAATGAAAAAACCTACTCCTCCCTGTTAGTAATCCGATTCTTATGAAAAAAAAAGTATAATCCTGTTTATTAATAAATGTCTTTGTCGAATCATTTAAAAATGTTTCACAAGAGGCGAAGACATCTATATCATGACGAGAAATAAACAGGGGTATTCGATCAAAAATATTTAGTAACCCACGATAGTTCAAAAATGCCGTTCTAAAACTAGTGCCTTTATTCAAAATTTGTGTGTGGGAGTAGATATTTATTTATTCTCAAATATTTTTCTTAATTCTAGGGGGAGCTCCTCGAAATTATGAAGTCTATCATCCATTATCTCGATCCTGGGTATACTTATTGACAAAAAGTGACTTACCAACCATACGGAAGGTTCAAGGAGACATAAATGTAACCAGAACTTCATCTGAAAGAAACAAACATAAACAAAAAAGCTAGAACTTTATAACATGAAACCTTATCAGAGACAATACTATAGCGTTGCCTATAGTAAGGCCATATGGCTTTAATGTTTTATTATTATTATTTTTTTTTTTTCCAGAGGCGCTTCATATGGAAGGGGTCGTCGTAGAAACTTCACAGGGGGCTCATTCAATTGGAAATCGAGAGTTCTAGTGCCCTTTTTAAGGGTCAAAAGTGATTAGAAGGCAACTAACATCCCTTCCATGCCCACCAGCTCCCCAAACACATCCAATCAAAATTTTGAGATAGCCATTTTGTTCAGCGTAGTTGATTTCCAGATAGAAATTATGTTTTGAGGAGGACACTCCCCACAGCCCTCAGGGCAAGGGTTGTAAGTTATGCCCTGGGGGCATATAAAGTTTTTATAGAAAGCTTTGTCGTAGAAACTTCAGAAAGGACTCATTCGATTGGAAATTCAAAGGGTTAGTGCCCTTTTTGATAGTCGAAAGAAATTGGAGGGCAACTAACCCCCCTCTCATGCCCACCTTTTCCCCAAACACATCCACTCAAATATTTGATATAGCCATTTTGTTCAACGTAGTTGAAAATTCAGGAAATTAGGTCTTTGAGGATAACAACCCCCCCCCCCCCCCACAGCCCTGAGGGCAAGGGTTGTAAGTTGTGCCCTGGGGGCATATAAGGTTTTTATAGAAAGTGTTGTCGTAGAAACTTCAGAAAGGGCTCATTCGATTGGAAATTTAAATGGCTAGTTCCCTTTTTAATAGTCGAAAGTGATTGGAAGGCAACTAACGCCCCTTCCACGCCCACCATTTCCCCAAACATATCCAATCAAAATTTTGATATAGCCATTTTGTTCAATGTAGTTGAAAGTTCTGGAAATTATATGTTTGAGCAGGAAACTCCCCGCACAGTCTTCAGGGCAGGGTTATAAGTTATGCTCTGGAGGCATATATGGTTCTTATAGAAGGAATGCTCGTATAAACTTAAGAGAGGGATCATTTAATTGGATATTGAAAGTTCTAGTTCACTTTTTAGCGTCAAAAGATATCGGAGGGTAACCAGCTCCTCCCCCCCCAAACCCTTTTTTCCCAAATGCTTCCGAAAAGAAATTTGAGATAGCTATTTTGTTAAAAATAGTTCAAAGATCATATAACAAAAATTCCGGTGTCGACACAACCCCCCAGGGCCCGGGGGCAGGCGTTGTAAGTTATGCCCTGGGGGTATATATGGGTCTTATGGAAGGGATGCTCGTATTAACTTCAAAGAGAGCTCATTTGATTGGAAATTGAGAGTTCTAGTTCACTTTTTAAGAGTCAAAAGAGATTGTAGGGCACCTAGCCCCCCCCCCTCCACGCCCTTGTTTCCTCAAACCCATCCGATAAGAACTTTGAGATAGCCTTTTTTTTAAATAGTTCAAAGACCATGTAACGAAAAATCTGGGGTCGACACAGCACCCCAGGGCCCGAGGGCAGGCGTTGCAAGTTATGCCCTGGGGGAATATAAGGCTTTTATTGAAGGGATGCTCGTAAAAACTTCAGAGAGGGCTCATTTGATTGGAAATTGAAAGTTCTAGTTCAGTATTTTAGAGTCAAGAGAGATTGGAGGGCAACTAGCCCCCATTCCATGCCCCTTTTTCCCCAAATGCATCCAATAAATTTTTTAGATAACCATTAAGTTAAAAATTGATCAAAAGTCAGATAACAAAAATTCAGGTGTCGTCACAACCCCCCAGGGCCCAGGGGGAGGCGTTGTAAGTTGTGCCCTGGGGCATATGTGGTTCTTATGAAAGGGATGCTCGTATAAACTTCAGAGAGGGCTCATTTTATTGGAAATTGAAAGTTCGAGCTCACTGTTTAATAGTCAAAAGAGATCCAAGGTAGCTAGCCCCCCCCCCTCCACGCCTTCTTTTTCCAAACCCATCTGATGAAAATTTTGAGATAGACATTTTGTTAAAAATAGTTCAAAGGTCGGATAAGAAAAACTCTGGTGTCAATACAACCCCCCAGGGCCCAGGGGAAGGCGTTCTAAGTTATGCCCTAAGGACATGTATGGTTCTTATGAAAGGGATGCTCGTATAAACTTCATAAAGGGCTCATTTGATTGGAAATTGAAAGTTCGAGTTTAAGAGTCAAGATAGGTAAGGGCAACTAGCCCCCCCCCCCCTCCCACGCCCTTTTTTCCCCAAACCCATCCGCTACAAATTTTGAGATAGCCAGTTTTTTGAAAATTGTTCAAAAATTAGATAACAAAAACTCCCCCCAGGGCCCGGGGAATAGGGGTTGTAAGTGTTGTCCTGGGGGTGTATATGCTTCTTATGAAAGGGATGCTCGTATAAACTTCAGAGAGGGCTCATTGATTGGAAACTGAAAGTTCTAGTTCAATTTTTAAGAGTCAAAAGATTTCCGAGGGCAACTAGCCCCCCCCCACACACCCTTTTTTCCCCAAGCCCATCCGATAAAATTTTTATAATAGCCATTTCATTAAAAATAGTTCAAAGGTCAGATAAGAAAAATTTCTGTGTCGACGCAAACCCCCAGGGCCCAGAGGCAGGCGTTATGAGTAATGCTCTTGGGGCGTATATAGTTCTTATGGAAGGGACGCTCGTATAAACTTCGATGAGGGCTCATTTGATTGGAAATTGAAAGTTCTTGTTCACTTTTTAAGGGTCAAAAGAGATCGGGGGGCAACTAGCCTCCCCCCCCCCTTCCACGCCCTAAATGCATCAGATAAAAATTTTGAGATAGAAATTTTGTTAAAAATAGTTCAAAGTTCAGATAACAAAAAACTCCGGTGTCGACACAGCCCCCCAGGGCCCGGGGGTTGGCGTTGTAAGCTATGCCCTGGGAGCATATATGGTTGTTATGGAAGGGATTCTTGTATAAACTTCATAGAGGGCTTATTTGATTGGGAATTAAAAGTTGTGATTCACTTTTTAAGAGTCAAAATTGATTGGAGGGCAGCTAGCCTCCCCCCACACTTTATTTATTTTTTTTCCCCCAGAGGCACTTCATATAGAAGGGATCGTCGTATAAACTTCAAAGGGGCTCATTCGATTGGAAATGGAGAGTTCTAGTGCCCTTTTTAAGAGTCAAAAGTGATCGGAGGGCAGCTACCCCCCCCCCCCAAGCCGTTTTTCCCCAAATACATCTGATAAAAAAATTGAGAAAAATTGAGGTAGCCATTTTGTTAAAAATAGTTCAAAGATCATATCACAAAAATCCTTTATGTATGGCCATTTCGTTAAAGATAGTTCAAAGGTCAGATAAGAAAAACTCATGTGTCGACATAACCCCCTCCCCCCCCCAGGGCCCGGAGCAGGCGTTGTAAGTATTGCTCTGGGGGCATATATGGTTCTTATGGAAGGTATGCTAGTATAAACTTCGGAGAGGGCTCTTATGATTGGAAATTTTAAGTTCTCGTTCACTTTTTAAGAGTCAAAAGAGATCAGAGGGCAACTAGCCCCCCTCTCCACGCCCTATTTTCCTCAAACCCTTCCGATAAGAGCTTTGAAGAGAGCCATAAGGTCAGATAACAAAAACTCCGGTGTCGACACAACCCCCCAGGGCCCGGGGGGCAGGCATTGTAAGCTATGTCCTGGGGCCGTATGTGGTTCTTATGAAAGGGATGCTCGTATAAACTACAGAGAGGGTTCATTTGAATGGAAATTAAAAGTTGTAGTTCATTTTCTCAGAGTGAAAAAAGATCGGAGGGCAACTAGCCCCTCCCGCCCTCCACTCCTTTGGGTTTATCGGATGGATGAACCCATCCGATAAGAATTTGAGGTGACTATTTTGTTAAAAATAGTTCAACCATCAGATATTAAAACTCCGGGGTCGACACAACCCCCCAGGGCCCAGGGACAGGCGTTGTAAGTTATACTCTAGGGATATATATAGTTCTTATAGAAGGGGTGCTCTTATAAACTTCAGAGAGGGCTCATTTGATTGAAAATAGAAAATCCTAGTTCACTTTTAAAGAGACCGAAGGTTAATTAGCCCCCCCCCCCTTCACGCCCTTTTTCCCCAAACCCATCCGATAAAAATTTTGAGATAGCCATTTTGTTAAAATAGTTCAAACATCAGATAATAAAAACTCCGAGGTTAACACAAACCCTTTTTTTCACTTTGATATTGTTACTTTGATACCAGTTTAGATACTTTGATGAACATTGATTTTTTTTTAAATTTGATTTTGAAATAAGGAATTTTTAAAAACTTAAAAATTTTTGCAATGAAAAACGAACAAAAATTAATTAAAAAAAAAAACTTTCCGAAAAATAATTTTTCCAAAGAAAAGTAAAGGCCATTTTAAACTTAAGCTCAGCAGATGCAAATACCTGTTAAAATTCAAACTCAAAACGACCAGAAATTACTATTAAAGAATAAATGAAACCCAAAACGAACAGAAATTAAATAAACAATCATAGTAAAAAACATACAACAAGTAATAATATACATGAATAAATAGGTCTTAAAGCGAGTAATGCTTGGATTGATTATGAAAATCAAGCTTAAAACGAAAAAAAATATTTTCCTATTGGAGTATAAAGGAAACTTAAAACGAACAGAAATTAAATAAACAATCAATGCAAACAAACATACAATAGATATTAATGTAAATTAATAAATAAATCTTAAAACGAGTGAAACTTAAATTGAATATGCAAATCAAGCTCGAAACGAACAAAAATCACTACAAACAAGAGTTTGGGTATCACCTCCTTCTCTCACTGTAAAAGTCTAAAACCTACTGTGTCATTGGCGCTTTACTGAAAACTATATGCGTCTTGAATAGTCTTGGAAATTATAAACAACATCAAATTGAATATTTGATGTATAATGATATTAATTGTTGAAAGATCCGTCAGTTCAAGAATTTATTTCACTGTAATTTTATTTTTATTTTCAATGCTGTAAGAACTGGAAAAGAAAATATTTGTAATATAATTCGTTTTCAGTTAAGCGCCAATGACGCAGTAGGCTTTTGGTTTTTATTTACAGTTAGGAAAGGAGGCAGTATCCAAACAGTTGTTTGTAGTGAAACTATATTCGTCTTGAACAACTTTAAAAAGAGCTAATAAATTAAACTGAATATTTTATGTATAATGATATTAATTGCTGAAAGCTTATCAGTTCAAAATGTTACTATAATTCTAATGTTTATTTTCAATATTAAGTACAAAAGAATATATTTATCATAAAATTGATTTTCAGTAAAGCGCCAATGACGCAGTAGGTTTTAGACTTTTACAGTGAGAGAAGGAGGTGATACCCAAACTCTTGTTTGTAGTGATTTTTGTTCGTTTCAAGCTTGATTTGCATATTCAAGTTTCACTCGTTTTAAGATTTATTATTAATTTACATTAATATCTATTAATCTCAGGGAACACTCATCATGACACTTTATAAACGGGCATCCTAAAATAAAAATAATCGTAATCCTCAAACAAATATAAATTATCATCTAACTTAACAATCAAACCCACTAAACTCCAACTAAACAAAATACTCCACAAAATGATATAGGCTAAATATAGAATCAGATCACTACTATCCTATTCAATTATTGATTAGTTCTCTCCCATATCTCCAAGCCATTTTTTTTTTCTCACGCCATACATGGGCTCCTTTATTTTTAACCCGAGAAGCAATAATCAATCGAGACTCCTTCATCTCTTTTGCTTTAGTGAGGAATCCTGTGCGCAAAGCGTTGAGTGCTGTAGGAAGATCCGTGCAGATTTTTATTCCAGGGCCCTTAAGCTTGGATACGTTTTGCACAACTAGATAAGCTTCAGCTTCATTCCTGAGCCTAATTAGCACTGGATTAACTGCCGGTTTGCGAAACTGACTTTGATTAGAGCGTTTATTTGTTATATTGTCAGTTTTTCTTCCTAAGCGGTAACATTTGTTAATTGACACAGGTGACTTAATTTTTAGGGTATTCTTAAGCAGATCTTTCCACGTGAGCTTCAAGGGATTTGATTCGGATTAATATCAGTAGGTAAGCCGTGTATGATCAAGTTCGAACTTCTCTCTTTCGCTTCAATTAGTAGCATTTGATGCACGAGCAACGAGTTTTTCTGCTTTTGCTCTTCGTGTGACCGTTCTAATTCGGCTATTTTTTTTTTCTCTCTTTCTAAAGTGTTATTCTTTAACTCCTGTATTTCGGAAGACAAATTGTTTACTGCAGTTAATTTTGGAGCTCATTAGCTTGGTCGAAGTTGGCTTGTGATACTGGAATATTCATTAAATAATCTGACGGTATACCTGAACTAAAAAAATTATTCTTCTAAAACATCATTAAACGAGACTTACTCGAAAGGAGGTTGTTTGACTACTCCCTGAAAATCCAAAAAACGTGCTGTTGAAAGAAAAATTCTGTCGAATAAATTTCTCAGATGACATTTGAGGTATCCAGTAATTGCGCAATAATAATCCTTTTTTTCACTCAAATGTAATCCGATTACGATAGCTATTTATTTCGTATCTTCACAGTACAGGAGTACAATACTTCACAGTATTGTAGGAAAAGGGGCTTGATGGGCGTATCAATTAGTATGAAAATACTGAACTTGTCAATATGATACAAGAATTGTTTCTGCATAGGCAGAGCCTATTTTTCTTTGCCCTGCCATTTTTGTACAATTTGAGGAAGCGATTGCTATTTCTAATGATGAAGGTTTTACACAATGGGTTAAGGAAGTCATAGAAATTAAAAAAAGAAAAGATTCCGCAGATTTAGCCAGATACAACTAGTGTAAATATTTCCAATTTATGATATTATTTTTAAAATTTATGCTATTCTCAAAAATTGTAATTCGGTCGTGGAAAATCACTAGTCAAATATAACACCCAAACGAAAAGCTGCATAAGATGCCAATTAAAGGGTTATTTCTCAACTGAATAATCAACTTCTTTTTTAATTTTTTTTTACACTTATAATCGTTGTTATAACTGTTGAGAGGAGTAGTTCACTGACTGTAGGCTATATTCTACTTCCGTGGTTTTTCCATATATTGCTCTGATTGTCCCCCCTTGATTTTAGATTCTTTCCTTTTTTACCGTTGAAATTTTTTCCCTTTTTTGACGCTGAGGACGTCTTGTTTTATACAGGAGGAATATTCGCTTGATTGTTTTTTTCTTTTTTTTCTTACTGGCCATAGACCCGTTGTTTTCAAGATTCACAACTTCGGCTTTGTTGGTGGGGTGTCCCTCTGAAGTCGAAACAGAAGCTTGAACATGAAGATCTTGCATTCCTTGAAGAAAGTACAGCTATTGATTTTTAATTGGGCTTTAGCAGGAAGAAGGCAAATTGTTTTTTTGAGCTTTTTTTTCTTACTGGCCATAGACCCGTTGTTTTCAAGATTCACAACTTCGGCTTTGTTGGTGGGGTGTCCCTCTGAAGTCGAAACAGAAGCTTGAACATGAAGATCTTGCATTCCTTGAAGAAAGTACAGCTATTGATTTTTAATTGGGCTTTAGCAGGAAGAAGGCAAATTATTATTTTGAGATGTTATTTTGTTATTTTGCCACCCCCTTGGACAAGTTTTTACTTCTTGGGGTGGCCGCTCAACTGATGTTAAATTGTTTGTTTGTATAGAATGAATCTCCTCGAGAGAGAGTGTTTCAAATTTAAGGAGACAGAAATCGGTATAAGTTGCTTATAAAATCTTCGGTTGCAAAACCCTGCTAGCTTCAATTGAAAAATAAACAAGAACTGTATAACAAGGATATAACTGCGGACTCAGCATCTGACATAGAAATTATAAAAAAATAGCCTAAAGTTAATTAGTTTCTTGAACAAGCCAAACAAATTTATTACTAAAAAAAAATGGAGGGTCGTCTTGCTAAAACTTGGCAACTGACTTAGTTGGTAACAAGCCCAACCAGCGAACCGATAATACCGTGTAAGTAGTCTTGTTCACCAGATAGTGTTGGGGCTAACTATTTGTGGACCCACCTTTTAGAAATAAGGTTAAGAATAGCTGTGGAGTGCTGAAATAGTGACAGTACTCCCCCCCCCCCTAAAAAAATCCTGGATCCGCCCCTGCAAGAGGTGGTGAACTATCCGAAAGAAAGATGAGTGCACGTGAACAAACTGCTTTTTATTCAGAAGAAAAATAAATTTACTTTATATGACAAGAAATGCAAACTATTACTCCTGGATTGAAGATACTGAGTTGCAGATGAGAGACATAGAGATGTAGTACTTCAAACTCAATCTTCTATCCTACTTCTTAAACCTGAGCACGGGGGATTGATTGGCCTAATCCATTTTCATGTGTCTCGTTTTGCGGTCAAGATATTTGCGGCTTTTGCTTCAAAACTCAATCTTCTATCCTACTTCTTAAACCTCAGCACGGTGGATTGATTGGCCTAATCCATTTTCATGTGTCTCGTTTTGCGGTCAAGATATTTGCGGCTTTTGCTTCAAAGATCCACTTTTTGGCTTGCAGGGAACAGCTCAAATGAAATTTTTGTTTCTAATTCTTTTTTTAGGGGGGGGGGGCTAAATAAAACATATTTTCTGGAATAGATTTAACGGATGCAGCGAATTGTTTTAGGCATGGTTGGTTCTATCATGGTTAGATCATTTTCTTACATATGGCATTCCCATTTTTTTTTTCTGTTGTGTGTGTCTCAATTGTGTTTTAACTTTGGAATTATTGAATATTACAAATAAACAAACCTATCTGACTTAGTAAGTTCTATTGCCTAAAGCATTCTTTTAGTTCGAATAACTCATAACTATATTTTTTAGCTAATCATTGTCGTGTCCTTCAATCAACCTATCAAGCTTCATTCTATTAAGATTAAAGCTCCCTTGGATAGTGGACCAAAAGACATAAAGCTGTATATTAATCAACCGAAAACGCTAGACTTTGATTCTGCTGAATCAAGCCAGGCAACTCAAGTGATAAGGTAAGAGCATACTTGAATTCCCAACTCTATTTTAAGGAGGGTCGGTATACATACATAGCACACGAATCGTCTTTACTAGTACACCTCCTGAATATTTACTGCCTCGCTGGTGTTAAGAGTTTACCATTTAAAGTGATTAATCCTTTTAGATTCTTAGTATTCATTCTATTTTTGAAATCAGTTGCAATAGCCCATTTGCCTCCGTCAGTCGATTATTCTATAATGTGCAGCTTCTAAACGTGTGCTGTTATTTTGAACAACCTGATATATCAACCTCCGATTTTTTTTTTACCTCTGCAGTGTATAGTATGCTCTATGTGTACTATTTCTAAGCAGGTATAAACCCTATTTCTAATCCATTTTCAGGTCTTATTATTTTGTGAGGAGGCTCAAGTGCATTTTTATGATTTTCGGCTCCTCTACATATCTTGTAAGGAACTTTCCTTGAATGTGGCGTTTACTTACATATAAACAATTTTAATGTAATTACTTAGCTTGGAGACTAGCAACGTTACAGTAAAATCATTTTCTTGCAGCTTTTGTGTAGCTCTTGCTTGTAGTCTAAGACGTTTATTTCCTGTTACGTTTTTCTACTTCTTTGGTGTTTTAGGAGTCTCTACACGTTCCCGTTTCTCTCTCTCTCTCTGTCTATATAAATGATTTTTTCTATTGATTCTGCTTTCATATCTAGCTTTCTAGTCTTTTGCTTCCTTATGAATAAATAGATTTCGGAAACAGGAAATCCCAAATGTAAAGTTAAATGTCTTTTCTTCTTTCCACAGAACCTTCTGGAACCGTAATCCATTATATTTTCGTATAGATTACTAGGGGATTTAATTTAAGCCTAAATCTATCCTAAATAATCTTCAGGGTTCAGTCCAAAAATGACAGTCTCAAATCGATTTATTTTCCTTTGACCTGTCCTGTTTCGAACGTTATTTTTTATCTTTTTTCACTTGAGCACGATATCTTGCAAGTGGTCCATACTTATTAACTTCCTTATGCAATACCTGAAATGATACCCACCCGACGTTCAATAGAGCTTATTGCAAATAACTTTCATAAGTTTGTCAGTTGACAAGACAAAACTGATAGTGTCACATCACTTTCAATCAATCAGTTTTTCCACTGTTAAATCTGCAAAAAGGAATTGTAAAAATAAGCTCTATTGAACCTGGGGCTAATAACAAATAACAATAACAATTGGGGCTATATAATAACAAATGGGGCTTGTATTATCAAATGGGGGCTATAATAACAAATGGGGCTTTTTATATAACAATAAAAACAATAACAAATGGGGCTAATAACGTAATAACAAACGATTATGAATCGTTTCTCTGGTTGTTTTAAAAAACGAGATTCATTAGCTTACTCGCTATATAAAACCAGAAAAGCATGATGAGAATAATCATGATTTCTTGTGCTATGCTTCCTCCTTGTTTTTTGAAATTTATAAATATTACTTTGCTATAAAGCTTTTGTTTTGCTGTATTAAATCTACTTCTAGTTTTTATGGTAATCCCAGAACTTTTTTGGTTCAGAAGCTTCTTTATCCTGTCGACTCTATTCTTGTATTTTTGACGACTCAATTGTCGACTCTATTCTTGTATGTCGACTCTATTGCTGTATTAAATCTACTTCTAGTTTTTATGGTAATCCCAGAACTTTTTTGGTTCAGAAGCTTCTTTATCCTGTCGACTCTATTCTTGTATTTTTGTTGACAGTTTGACACCGAACGATTTGGAAGGAAATCCAGTAAATCTTCGGTTTGTGAAGTTTCAAAATTTGCAAAATCTTACAATGTTTATCAAGAACAACCAAGAAGATACGGACATCACAAAGATTGAACAGCTGCAGTCTCATTGGCTCTCCGATAAACACTACTAATATGACAGACTTCAAAAGAGTGGCTGGAAAGAAAGGAGAGGCACATTGAATTTTCTTCTGTTTTGTTTTTTATAATATTGAAATCAAAAATAAATTGAATTTGGCAGTCCAACAACATCAAAATTCTTTTTGTCTCTATATCACTAAAGTTTCAATCAGATGCGGTAGTTCAAAAGGTGTTATCCAAAGATTGTTCTTCAAACTCATACTTTTGTCCCACTTCCCATCCCTGATCAGGATAGATGGTCTAGTCCATTTTCAAATGTCTTCACTTTTCTCGCTTGCAGAGAACTGCTAAAATGAAGCCATTGACGCCAACGTTTTCTTTTCCAATTCTTGATAAAGCATTTTTTATTTAAATAGCTTGGGTTTTTTTTTCTTTTCTTTTTTAATGGATGCAGTGAACGATTTTTGGAAAATTGTTTTCCCCTAAAGTGCTATAAAAAATAAAAATTGATGGAAAATATTGTAATCACAATAATGATGAACAAAAGAGACATAAAACTCGTTGGTGTCCTTCACCAAGAACAATTGATAGTTAACTGAGGTAGTAAGTAGAAATGAATTGATTACGAGTCTCCATGAGAGTATTTAAGTTGAGCACACTTCCTAGCTAATATACCAATATGATTTTAAAGCTTATAAGGAATGTATTGAGCTTCTGTAAATTCTTTGTAAGAACGATATATACAATTTTTGCAATATTAGAACCTCATTTTTAGTACTGAAAAGAACTGTAAAAGTTGGCAAGTCGATATAACCATACACCTTGTGGCTGGATTAAACCCCTCGTTACTTAGGCCCGTTACGAGTAATTGGAAAAAGGAAAGCTAGATGACTTTGAGTTTCTAGAAAAATTCAAAAAATAAGTAAGGACAACTGTGAATTCAAAACAAAAATTTCGCTGACGAAAAGATTTATATGTGAATAAGTACTGAAAGAGTTTTTGAAGGTTAAAAGAAATGAATTTCTACTTTGTTACCCTTACAGATAAAAAAAAGCATTCGCCTTTTGAAAAAATGAAACCAGCCACATTTTGCCCCAAGGTTCCGAATGTCTAAAGAAGACATAATATCATCAGAACACCCAGTCAAAAGCAAAGAAATCTAGCGAGATCAATAGCATCATTATTATTATTTATTGTCTTTTGGTTGTGCAATCTGTTTTTATCAACGTTATACTTTCAGTTGCTGTTGTCCTGTTTACGATTTTCATGGATACAAAAAAAGATTTTTACAGAAAAGATATTCTAATTGATTACCAATTTGTGATCATATTGTGAGATAGTATATATCAATTCGTTAAAATATAATATTTGGGTGTGCCTGACTATTTAATTCGGGTGAATTGAGGTTTTTTGGCAGTGGAAGGATTGTCGTTTGACAATTCCTACCACTCCGAAATGATCCATTAAGAAAAGGTCTTGTTTTTTGGGAAAACTTTAGGGGGGATACCCTCTATCACAATTTTGGCAATATATTTTTTCTGATAGATTGAGTCATGTATACATGAATTTTTTATTATTTTTTTTTTTTGGAAAAAGGGCAGGGGTTGTGGTTTCGAGTCCAACTGCTGGTAGGCTTTAAATGGTAAAATTATTTGATTGTTAAGAAAATTCTTCTGAATATTAGCCAAGTTTGGTACATGCAAAGATGGAAAAATTACCTTGAAAGATCAGATGTGAGTATCCCGTGGGCAGGATTCTTGAGCTTTGTCTAGTTGTCTGACTATGGTTGAGTTTGAGCACATAGTGGTCTTGAGAATTGTCATTCTTAAGCTGTATTAGGTCCACAAAGAAAAGACGTATAGGGATTGCTGAAGATAGGTATTAATATAAAAAATAATGTTCGTGTCCGTAGTAATTAGCACCAGAAGCGTATATTTCATGGGTTGAGCTGAATTGAATTGACTCGGAATTTTATAATTGTTTAATTGATACCACAAATTGTACGAGAGTATTTTTGAAAAAAAATCCAGTTTTCGTTCTAGGTGTAATTATTTGCAAAAACGGACCATAAATGAGGTTCATGTCGATAAATAAAAATATAGCACTGTACATACGTATGGCACATAAACTTTACGATAAATCAAAATATACATTCGACATAAATAATTACTATCGTTCAAAGGCAAAATCTAGTAAAAGCATAGTTGTAGTATAATCTAAACACCAGTAGCAAATCAGCGAACAAATTAAAGAATATAAGTATAAACATTGATATGAACTTCACCTCTAGTTCAGCTGATCAACTAAAAAAGACAAAATCCAATAACAAAGGTATGCCACAGAACATCAATTGAAATATACACACACACAAAACCAAACAAACGGAAAAACACATAAAGCAATTCCTTCGTTACGTTAAATTGGGGTATTCTAAAATTGTGAGAATATGCAATAATTGGATTTAAAATTACATATAAATTTTGTGGGCATTCGCTTTGCAATCCTTTTTACAAGATTTCTTTTGTTCATCTAGCATTCTGTAAGTTCAATCATAATTCTCTTTAGGCTGCAATGATTAAGAGGATCTGTAACTTTCTTCATCAGAATGAGGTTTATGCTTCCCACAACTAAATATGCTGGATACATTTATCAAATTAATTTTCCAGTATCTCGTTTGAAACATAACATGTTTTAGGTTCTTTAAATAGCACAATTTAGGTGTATTGAATAGAACATATCCAATATTTGTCTCTGTATATCAATGCAGAATATGGTTCCATGTTTGGGGGGAGGTGGGGCTGACCCTTCGTCTCTTCAAATAAAAGTTTTTCTGCCGGCTATAATATTGTGTCTAAGATACCCTACATCCCCTGTTACTGCTCAAAAAATAGATTGAAAATGAAATTTTCGAACCAAAACAGGTTTCATTTCCCACATCTTTAAAGCTTGAAAACCATCTTTGGGAAGGTTTTAGAGGCAACACAAAAATTATTGAATGCTCTCCCTCTCTCTTTCACTCACGCACTCACTCTCTTTCTCTCTCTATCTCTCTCTCTCTCTCTCTCTCTCTCTCTCTCTCTCTCTCTCTCTCTCTCTCTCTCTCTCTCTCTCTCTCTCTCTCTCTCTCTCTCTCTCTCTCTCTCTCTTCTCTCTCTCTCTCTCTCTCTCTCTCTCTCTCTCTCTCTCTCTCTCTCTCTCTCTCTCTCTCTCTCTCTCTCTCTCTCTCTCTCTCTCTCTCTCTCTCTATCTCTCTCTCTCCTCTCTCTCTCTCCCTCTCTCTCTCTCTCGCAATCCCTTTCTCTTGTTCAGCGGATGTTTTGTAACTTAATGCCTCTGAATAAACGCTGTTGAACTGAAGTCTTATGAAACTATTCGAACAGAATACCAATTTTTGCAAGTTTCATTTCAAACCTAATTTTACGTATACTATTCGTGAATATTTATGAATTCTTTCCACTCCTCTCAGTCTTTTTTGTAAGACACAGGCTCCCAAGAAGATTTTCGGGAGGGGGAGGTCTGTCCAAAAGCACCCCCCCCCCCTCCCCTTGCCGAAGATGAAACCCAAGGGAATACCAAAAATTTTAAGTCAAAACCAGCATAAAGTCTGCTCCAATGCTTCATTACTTAAATGAGTATTTCCAGAATAAATAAAGAAATCCTTATTAAACACTGAACTTGTCTTAATCACTGTTTCAAAAATACTATATTTTTCGCCTATACTTAAAACTTTTACGCTTTTGGTATGACTACACATTGTGAGACGCAAAAGCGAGTCCAATCCAACTTTATAGTTTGGGAAAACATTTCAAATCTTGTTCATCTTAACCGACCTCGTTTTCACACGCGACTGAAGAGTTAGCAGAAGACCGGCAAGCACGTCATGATCAGTAAGTTTCTTTCCAAATATCAACCGTCGAACTGAATCATCGTAAGTCAAAAGTGCAACCATGTTTTGTAAGAAGAATCCTTGGCAATATTCGAGTAGTTGGAATGCATTGTAAACCTAAAATAAAAGCCATTTGTATTAAACATGAAATGGAAAAATACAATCAGATTCTTTTCGAATGTAGTTTGAAGTTTCAGTAGGCATTGAATCAAAAAAAAAGAAGAAAAAATGAAAAATCAAAAAGACAAACAGCAACGATGATGATTTTCAGCCAGTGATTTTCATTCGCTGTTTGAAAGTTCTCCTCACTGTAGTTTTTACTTTTATTTCTTCTGCAAATACTTAGTGATTGGCTTCCTTTGAAGGAAATATGCTGAAAAAATAAAAATAGTACCACTACATTTCTTATTTTATGCACTCTCCAAATATCATGGTTACTTTTCTGACAGTGCGTCCATCTCCCATGATGGTCTCAGGACCTAGGAATGTACAATAAACTAAAAGGTAATTCTAAAACAATGAAATTCTTACTTTATAATATGCAGCATGTTTCTATTAATCAGCTTATCACGTTTTCTTCCATTGTTATCAGCATTTTTAAAATCATTTCAAATTATATTTATATTCACAATTCTATTACTCTCGCTGAAGCGAAACTAAATTTCATCTAGTCGACAAAGCATAAATCTGTTTTCATAAAGAAGAATGACGTCATCGCAAGATTCAACACAGCAATGAAATATATTATTAGGACTACATAGGAACCGTCAGGGAGGGGTGTGCATTGTCAGAAACATGACCATGATATTTTACCGCGAGTAATCTCACGGTACTGCTTTTATTTTATTAGCCTGTTTCCTTTAAAAGAGGCCAACCGCTTAAAACCTACTTCAGGAGGTGTGTGTACTTTCTAGGTAGTTTTGCCATGTATGGTCTCAAATTGATCCCTTTTCTTTTAAAAAATATGTGGTCCCAACGCTAAATATCCCGTCTTGACGAACTGAGTCAATCCCCAACGTCAAGACAAGAGCGTTCAAAATTTCTCAATTTTAATTTTGGATTAACTTAAATATCTGTAAAATCAACACGAATAACAAAGTAATAGAATCGTACTTATAGTACTAAATGTTCAAAATAGAGAAAAACATGTAGCTATGTTTAAAATTATTTAACGGAGGAGGTATTGCTCTTCTATAATGTTACACAAGTAGCTGCCTCTTGCAGGAGGCATGGGAACGTAGGGTAAGCAACAGAAAGTTTGTACACATGCAAATTAATACTTTTTGGGGTGTAGCATAAGTGTCATAAAAATCGAATGTTAAACAAGATGGTCCTAAAAAACCACCAAGATGATTTTCTGCCATAATATAATAACTTTTCTCGGGGTAGATTTTCCTCTATTTTGTTATTTTTATTTTCATTTTAATTCATTCTTTTACTACTTCCTTTCTTTTAGTATGGTCAAAACTTTTTCACGCAAAATATAAAAGGGAAAAGGATATATTTATGTTTATTATCTTTTTGGAAAAGTAATCAAAGTAAAATGTAACAAAGCTTACTTGTAGTAACATAATCCAGGTAAAGATATTAGTTTTAAAAAAATAACTTTCTTCTTTCATTAGTCGTCAGACAAATATATTTTAGTTGTTCATTTGAACAAAAAATACTCAGCAGAAGATAAAAAGACAAGTCCTTGTACCTTTGCATGTATATACATCGAGACAACATTGTCGAGGTTGACGAATCGTGAGCAGGTTCTTTCACAGAATCGCAAAAGACCATCCAGTTGAAAAAAGTTAGCTGCTGCCATTAGCTCCAAAACATCATTGCTATCCACTAATATGTTTTCGTAACCTCCTTTGTAAAGGTACAGCATAACCATCTAAAAGAATTAGGTTCTCATTTAATTATGTAATAGTGACTTAGGAAACGGAGATGACTCCTTGAACTGAATATACTTGTTGAAAAGTAAAGAGTGTGATCTTGGCTGTTTTAACACGGCTCTTCTAATAAGAAGTGAAGTACTACTAGTGGCACAGTCTTTTTTCACACAACGATGGGTGCTTGTCACCCCACAGAAAGAAATGATATATGGACATCGCATAAAGTAACATTATTTGGTGTATATGTTACGGTGAAAGACCGACATCTGATGAATGTCTTCATTCACCGGTGAATGTCAACAAACACATAGTCGCTTGGTGTATGTCCGAAATATTTGTTAAATATCCTTATTTCTGACTTTCACCGGTGAAAGTCGACATTTTTCAATTTTGGTCTTTCACGGTAACATATATATTATATTTACCCGCAATTAATGCATTTAACTTTTCAAAAAAAAAAAACCACGATTCATTGCAGTATCTATTCTGTATAAATCAGGGTATCGGAAAAAAAAATTAACAAAACGTTGCTGTCACCATCAAACCTTGCATAACACTGATTGGTAATTGACTCCTCTCTTTTGGACATTCACCAGAGCATATCTGTGACTGTCGATATACACCGGTGAGGGTCCCGATGTACAAGAATGTAATGAAATATTCGATCTTTCACCAACGTATTTGATGTTTATTGACATTCGCCAGTGAAAGTCGACATTCCCCGATTTCGGCCTTTCACGGTAACATATATACAAGTTCTCTAGTCAAATTTCTATAGCATAAGCAGCTGAACTAAAAGTCCGCTTACTTTTCTTCATAGTATTTGGTAGGGATCGCTGTTTGGCATTTCGAACAAACCCCTCGTCACCCTCTGAAAGACAGATTAGCGTCTCTTAGGAAATGGAATCTTCTTATATTAAGAAGAAAAGAACAGACTATATACACAAAGGTGGCCGGCGTTTACCCCCCCCCCCCCTGGCGATTACCCTCCCCCCCCCCCCTGTGGAAAAGAAGACTTTCCCAATTTGAGAATTTTATTTGAGTTTTATTTCCGTAGGGAAAAGGAGTTTTGGTACTTATGTATTTTGGGCAACTCACTCAGGTTTACGCTGTGTAAAACTCGAGAACAAATCGGTTTCTTCGTTAGTTTTTTTCCAGCTTAGCGCGAGACAAGACAAAGACAAGTGACAGAATATATGGGAAATATATAATTTGGGCTATATATTTGCACATAGGGGGGGGGGGGGGTAAAGTATATGGACAGTTTGAAGTCGGAAAACAATTCTTTCTAGGTATGGCCACTAAACAATTACAGAAGAATAGTGAGGTATCTGGAAATTTTGTTAACTAACTAACTAAAAAAAAAAAGAAAAAAAATCCAGTATAAAGTAACACACGGCGTAAACTTGAGTGGGTGGCGCATAATAAACAAGTACCAAAATTCCTTCCCCCCTACGGAAATAAAAAAAATAAAACTCAAGTAAAGTTCTCAAATTTGGAAAGCCTTATTTTTCAGGGGGGGGGGGGGGTAAACGCCTAGAACCATCCACAAAGGATATTACAAAATTCGAAAATAAAAATTCGCGACATAATGTCCTTCAAATCTGTACAATAATTTCTATAGCAGAACCAACTAAAGAATTTTTTCCTTACCATAGATTTTTAAAACTGAGTTCTAACACTGCTTAAATTGACTGATTTCGAATTTTGTAATGTTTTTAGCTGTTAATTG
This sequence comes from Artemia sinica, assembly GCA_027921565.1. Lineage (NCBI taxonomy): Eukaryota > Metazoa > Arthropoda > Branchiopoda > Anostraca > Artemiidae > Artemia > Artemia sinica. Next base: position 39,249,305 of record CM051265.1, read on the forward strand.
GTATAAATTGTTATTGGAAGGTCTAACGTCACCAAAATAATCTGGCGGTGCCAGCGTAAAATCTTATTGAGATTTTACTCTATCTAAGCTTTCTGTAAGCTCGGCAATGAATTAGAAGTAGACAGTGGAAAATAAAAATTTGAAAAGTGACGAAACAAAAATATGTGACAAGTGGAATCATTTGTTGCAACAAACTACAAAAGGATTAAATAACAGGAGCTCTTGAATGAAATTTCGATATCAAATCCTATCTATTAACATGAGTTTGGAATCGATGCTAGCGGGGGGATTTTTAGAATGAAGGAACCTTATGGCGGGCCAAGGACTTGATTACAAAATCAAGAATATTATAACTGCCGAATCATGCAGTTGTTACGTATGCTCTGCTTTACATATTGTATGTCGTGCCGTTTTGGAGAATTTTTACTCGCATAGACATTAAGCAAATCAGGTCGTGCTATTACCGTTTTTTTCAAATATCTCCTTCGTCTCCCACCCTGGACCCGAAACTTGTTTGTGTCTAATCGTTATAATATAATTATCCATGTATTGCCGATGCAAAAAGTATTGTGAATTCTAAGGATAAACTTTCACACGAATCGAGCCATTTGCAGCAGTAAGATACTGGCCACAGTAGCAAGTAAATATTTTTGTCTATGCCCATTGTCTTACAAATCTTCTTTTTGGTGTGTTTCCTTTTGTGTATTAGCTTGTGCTGTACTTCGTCTGTAATTTACTTCTAATGACGGGTTATAAATAAAGCATTCGTTTATCTATAATTCACTTTCCGTCTTGACAACATTGTGTGAAATTGAAAAGACCATAAACTAATTTACTAAAAACGTAATAGAAAAAAGAAGATGAGGAAAAACTAACCTCAAAGATATCGTATCGAATATCATTTATTTGTATCACAGGCGAGTTTCCATCACAAAACTTTGAGTTCAGCATTTCTTGGAATTTTGGCGAAGCTGTTACCAGAATTATCTTATGAGCAAAGAAAACACGACCCTCTACTCGAAACTGTACATCAGATAACTCTGGGTTATTCACAAATTTTGGATCTATCCTTGGACCCTGGCTGAGGGCGATATCAAGTATTTCTTTGATTGGATCTTTTCCGTAGCATGTAGAAAATATATCGGCCAATAGTAAAGTTGTACCTTCAGTCTATAAAATTAAAATAGTTATAAACGGTCACAGGGAAGACGGAGGGGTGTTTCCCCCTGAGGAGAGTCACAATGAACCCAACAAAATTTGGGCTCGAAACTGCACTTTTTGTCCCTGTCCCCACATGAAGGATATTTTTCCAGTTTTAGGGTGCCAATGGGGAGGGGAGGGGGAATTATCCATGAAAATGCCTTTTTGATATAAATACGCCAGCATTTATGTATATAGAAGTATATATAGGTAAGTAAAGTCCCAATTTTCCGCCATTCAGTCATCCGCACATTTTACGTAATCTGCACAATTTTTATTCAAATAATTATTGCAACAAAGATTGCTGAAAAATACTTTTCAGCATACTTTCAAAAATATATTTTTCAGAAAATACTATCAAAAACACGTTTACTTTTCAAAAATACTATCAAATATTTAGTTTAATCTTATTTCTTCCCAAAATCGTTCACGACAAATTTTAGTTTCACTACAAAAAAGAATTTAGCTAATGGCTCCTTCCCTAACTGTAAAAATCTAAAGCCTACTGCGTCATTGGCGCTTCACTGAATGCGAATTACATTACAAGTATTCTCTTTTCCAGTTATTACAGCATTGAAATGAAAATAAAAATTATACTATTCAAATTTTCCTTATTCAATTTTTTTGTTATAAAAAAGGATTTTACTTTTTCAGTTTTATTTATTTAAATAGCATTAAACCTTGAGCCTCCTTATAGTATATGAAACGCTAAATGCATAGTAAATGCGTTCAATACAATACCTTGTGGCAATTAAATGTTTATCCTTTTACTATAAAAATTACATTCAGATGCCTACTGGTACAGAAATTTCAGCCCCCTACGCCACTGCAGGTGTGGGCGGTTCCAACAGATAACAAGCTGAACATGATATATGAAATCGGGTTCCACCCAGGTTTTTAGCCTGTTGGTAAAATGGGTTCTGAGTTCTGACTAGACCCCGGTGCCGCGCCGATAAAAAAAAGACCGGCGTCGCGCCGCCAGCGCGATCAATGTTGACCGCAAACATTAATGTTTTCATCAGTCTTTCTCGAATCCCAGCTTGGATTTACAAAAGATTCGGGCCTATTCATGAGTTAAAAAACTTCTGAGTTAAAAAAAGTCGCTGGCTGAACGAAGGTCTTCTTCGTTATTCATCAAGAGAAGTAGAAATCCGGAAGAAACGAAATGGCTGTGGCGTTTCAAAACCCATGCATAATAGTTGAAATAATAGATAATACATTCGCCGTGGCATTCATAAGATCCAAGGAATCTAATTAAAAGAGAGCACACACTTATCGGATCGGATTTTTATGCTGATTTCAAATACATAAATTTCATCAAGTTTAGTGTTACTCTTCGAAAGTTACGAGCCTGAGAATATTAGCCTTTTTTTCAAAAAAGGGGGAAAACACCCCTTAAAGTCATAGAATCTTAATGAAAATCGCACCATCAGATTCAACGTATCAGATAACCCTTTTGTAGAGAGTTAAAGCTCCTATATGCAAAAATGTGGAATTTTGTATTTGTTTCTACCAGAAGAAAGATCACGGATGCGTTTATATTTGTTTTTTTTCCCAAGGTTGATCGTATCGACCCAGTGGTCCTAAAATATAGCGAGAGGGCTCATTCACACGGAAATCAAAAGTTCTAGTGCCCTTTTTAAGTGTTCAAACAATTGGAGGGCAACTAGGCCCCCTCCCATGCTCGTTTTTCCCAAAGTCAATGGATCCAAATTTTGAGATAGCCATTTTGTTCAGCATAGTCGAAAAATTTAATAACTATGTCTTTAGGTGTAAAATAACCCGCCACAGTCCCCGGGAGAAAGGCTGCAAGTTGTGAACTTTGCCCATTGTTTACATATAGTATTTGTTATTGGGAAGTATACAGTCAATTTTTTTTTTTTGGGGGGGGGGGGGTGCTTGGGGTAGATTTCCAAGGGGAGAATCTTCATTTGGGAGGGAAATTTCTGATGAGTAAATATTCTAGGGGAAATATTACACTTGGGGGTTTTGACAGAATTACTATACGAAACTCTTTTTAATTGTCTTACATTCTCTTTGCCAAATTTTTTATATGGAGGTGTTCCGGGGGCTTTTTCCTTGCGTTTTGTTTTCTGGAAAATAATTTCCACGGTAGGGGGCATTTCTGGAGTGACCGAGAAACCGATTACATTATAGATTAAAGTCTTATTCCAATGAAAATATGCTAAGGAGAATTTTTCAGGGTGAATCGTCCACAAGCAATTTTACAGAGAGGGGGATTCTCAACGAGGAAGGAACTGTCTGGATGGAATTTGACGGGGGCTGCACTTTATGTCGGATGAAATTTCCACGGAGGAATTCCGTGAGGGGGAGGGGTATATTTCATAGAGGGTGAGCCAGATTTACCGGCATTATTTTAAAAATGAACAGAAATTATGCCATATATGAAGGGTTGCCCCCTCCTCAATACCTTATTCTTTACGCTAAAGTTTGACTGTTTACTAAAATTGAAACAGGGGCTGTTTAATTAGAATAGGAAGCTTTTTTAAAAGTGCTAACAGCTTTAGCGTAAAAAGGAAGGTATTGAGGAGGGGCGGCCCTTCATATCCGGAATAAATGTGCCGAAACTAATATGCAAATTGTGTTTTAATTTTTCATGCACGGTGAGCCAAAATCGAACCTGATTAGTTGAAAACGTTCAGAAATTAAATAAAAAACAAGTTTTTTTTTTAACTGGAAGTAAGGAGCGACATTAAAACTTAAAACTAACAGCAATTATTCCGTATATGAGAAAGGCTGTCCCCACCTCAACACCTCACTCTTAACGCTAAAGTTTGACTCTTTTTCACCACTCTACTTTTTAAAACAATAAAAAACTTTAGCGTAAAGAGCGAGGCGTTGAGGAGGGGACAGTCCCTTTCATATAAGGAATAATTGCTGTTCGTTTTAAGTTTTAATGTCGCTCCTTACTTTCAGTTAAAAAAAACTTGTTTTTATTACTTAATTTCATAAAAACGATACTTTTGTCAACATATGAAGAACCGTGTATATTGCAATTATATATGTCTGGTTTATATGCAAAGTAACACAAGAGACGAAAATTAACGAACAAGAGAGTAGTGAAGAATTATGGTATACAAAGTAATACTTGGCAGGGATAGTCACCAGTGATAAATCACTAGGGGTGGCACCATGATTGGGTGATTTTCAGGGATTGGGGGAACCAAATTTTTTTTCGGGATGGCACATAGATTTTCGGGGAAATCCCCTAAAATTCGGGGATAGTGCAAGCCCTGCTTGATTTCTAATCAGGAAAATCGAAATACTTAACCACACGAGAAAAGAAAATCTCCGACTTTGCAGTTGACGCAATAAAGAATTGCCGCAAAATTAATTCAAATTCAACCGAACGCCGCCGCCTCTTCCGGCGGCAGCGCGCGTGCGAAGTGCCGGCGGCGTTGCGACACTTCGGTGGCGGCCAACCGGGCCTCTCGTTGGCGGCGTTCGGTCGATGCTCCGGCGTGGTGCTGGGGTCTAGTTCTGACTATAACTGTTTTCTAATAGCTTGCACGTGTCAGTGAGTGCATGTGATCTCTTACTAATGACTCTTTGACTGTACGGTTACCATTGGAATTCCCAACCTCTCAGTAAACCACAATGCCTTTTTTCAGTATTTAGTGAGGTTATTCTCTCGCCGCAAGTTTTTGAGTGTGGTGTGTTGATTAGCGATTATCAATACAAGAAAAACTTGACGCATTATAATCACTGAATAAAGGGAAAACATTGCAGAAAGTTATTGTTGACCATGGGGTCGGGCGTCGCATTGTTGGAGATAGGAAGAAAAACGATCTGAATCATAAAAATAGCATTCCTCGCGAGTTTGCGTGATCGACAGGAAAACCGAAAAAAAAAATATGATGAGCAAATTAGCGAAGCCTTTTGCGTTTGGTGTGTCTAGTTTAAGGATAAAAACTGCATGTTTCAGGAGCTATCTTAAAAAAAAGGTGTTACATTTTGGAATATAGCCTAAGGAAGGTGATACTGATTAGCTGGCTAGCCAGACGGAAAAAGAAATATGGAATCCATAGTGGAACATTTGTAGTGAAAAACTATCATCGAAATTTGAAGAAATTTAAACGTTTATTGAAGCTGAAAGCTTAAAAAGAAATTAAATATTTAATTGTGACAAAACGGGCCTTAATCATAAAGTGTTACCGAAGAAGGGCCTCAAAGCTAGACTTGAAGCGGCAGTCCTAGGCTATATACGAAGTGAACAGAGTGCTAGCATTCTGTTCTGGATTAATCTACATCAACCCACAAAACGGAACTGATAACGATTGGAAAAGCGAATAATAGTCTTTAGAGATTTTAAGGCAATTTCAAAATATGCTCTGCCAGTAAAATTATTTAATATGAATGCAAGATAACGGGGGTTCTCAAGACAATGGCCGTTTAGAATCAATTCAAAATCGGTAGTACTTCCATCCAAACTCAGGGTTATTATATGCTTCATACCCCAACTGCTAAGTCTTTGATTAATTGTATATTCTTCTTGTTCTTCTCTAAAAATATTTCAACTTCTAAAAAAAAATAAACGTAAAAGTTACGACAACACACCTGAACGTTTTGTTTTCCAAAATGTCTATATCCCAAGTTTTCTAAGTAGTTTTAGATTTACTTATCTAAGAATTTTGAGAAAAAAAATAATCAAAAGTTCAAAATTAGAACATAACTATTTTCCAATGTTTAAAAATTGGCATTTTGAGGCAAGGCGCAAAATTTTATGAAACACTTACGCAAAGATGACCAATGACCATTCCGATCAGTTTTTTTTGAAAAAATCAAGACTAAAATGGTAAATACCTTCGCAACTGTATATGTAGATTCATTGTTATTCTTTCCAGTCAAATTATCTCTAGTCACATATAATTGTTATTCTCTCCAGTCAAATACATACCTTACTGTATCGGAAAATATTGAAAAGAAGAGGTAGACATTCGTCGATAAAAGGAGCAGAACAATCATCCGGCCAAACATGAAGGAAGTCCTGGAGAAGTTGATCAACAATTGGTTCTAACCCCTGTTCTTGCGCTGTTCCTAAGGTGTGCATCCAGCAATGGAGGGTCCAGGGTACTCCCAGATGTCTTAAATCTAAAGTAATATCTGAAAAAAAGAAATATTAATGTACATGACCACTAAAAGTGTACGGGGAAAAAAATATCTAGTGCAATACAGTGACATGCGAATAAAAAAAACCAGTAAACTTTTCACTAGAAAACATTTCTGGAATTTAAGTTTGATATTGGGGTATTTTAATAAAAATGTAATAAGATTTACGTAATTGGTAGTTCATTTTCCGGGATCCGGCTTGTTCCCCTGGGAAAATCCCCCTCGGGAAATGCCCACCTGGAAAATATTCTTCAAATGTAAAATATAGCAGCCAAAGGCAAATTAAGGCAAATAAAAGAAGGAAGACAAGTGTAGAATTCTACATCAGCTATTACGCAGCAAGGGCGGTAGGTCATGGTGTAGGGAGGGGATGTCAGATGTCTAAAACAGCGCATTTTATTGCCCAAATTGTCTAAATCCTTATGAACCTTGAGATAAATATAGGAAGGGGCATGGGGGGGAGTTGGTAGGAATTAACCTCTCGTCTCCTAAATTCAGACTGAGCCTGATTAAGGGTGCTGCAGGGTGTTACCTTCCTTCTTGTTGCAGAAAAATGTATTTGAAATTTATTTGAAAGCTTGATTTAACTAAATGATTGCTTCATATTCCAGAAAATTATATACAATGATGTGTAAGTGCCCATCATCTATTATGAAGGAGGGGTGGTAGATTATTTTATAGGTGGGGGAGGGGGGGTCAAAGAGCGCATTTTAAACCCATAAGACCTTTAAACCTCGAAGAGTGCATTTTAAAACCCAAAACATTCTAACTCTCATTGAGCCTTCAGATAAATAAAGAATTTTTTTCTAAAGAAGGGGTGGTAGAAATTGATATCTAATCCCACTTAATTTCGGCGAATATTTCTGGTCTACCTCTTTATTATGAAAGTAATAATTTATTATTTACACCGTATAGGAGTGGATATCTCCTTCCCAACCCCACCCGTGGTCTCAGGAAATTCGGAAGATTCTCATTCGATCAGAAATTGAGAGTTCTAGTGCCTTTTTTAAAACGCTCCTCCTCCACTTCACTCTGGAGTTTCACTCTCGAATCTCTCCTGAAGTTTATTCTTCCTTAAAATCGTATCTTATGACCCGGCCCAATTCGCGGAAGTCTTGTTTTTCGTGTGAACTGAGCCAGATTACCAAAAAAGCACAACTTCAACAGTCTTTCATCTGTAAGTCGTGGGCTAGTCGTCTTAACCTCTTTTTCTTTAGCCTTCTTAACCTCTTTTTCAACATAGTCTAGCCTTAGACATTAGGATCAGACGACAATGCCTGTTTATTTTATAAGTTTATATGCCGTCGTCCAAACGATTACCCAAAACTGCCTCTAGACCAATTCTCTGAAAAAAAACGTTACGCCATATCTTCCTCAACTTTACGAACAACTCACTTGACCACTACCATCATCATTTCTTCTAGCTATGTAATCCAAATTCCTAAATCATACCTTCCTATTCTTCCAAACCTTTTATTGCTAAAGGTCTAGAATAGGGACTATTGAGAAGGAAACATGTTAAGAAAAAAATTCTTACTCATAATATACATAATAATTATAGCTAACACTTTTTTATTGCAGCTCCTCTATACTCAACCCCCCCCCCCCCCCGTAACGTGCAAATATATAATATTTCTCATGCATCCCACAACCTGTCACTCTTGTTGTTCCGGTTCTTCTCAGGTGATTCAAATGTACATGGATTGAAACAAAGAGACGCATTGACAGAACGCATGGGAAATATATAATTGGGCGAGGGGGGGGGTCAAAGTATAGTGGAGCTGCAGTCAAAACGTCTAAGCTGCAATTATTCTGCATATTGTGAAGTATGAATTGCTTTCTTAACATGTTCCTCTCTCAATAGTCCCTATTCTAGCCGTTTACCTTTTTATTTCACTGCAGAATACACTCTGCCTTGGCGATTCTATATTTCTTATCTTCGCTGCATCCATCATCCATTCAAATAATGCTACCAAAGTAAGTGAAGGTATCCCTTGGGTCAACATTTTCTTTGTCTAACATCACAGTATTTCTTCACATTCATTCACTCCTAATTTCAGGGATATTAATTTTCAAACGTTCAAAATATTCATTCATTTTGCTAATGTTTTTACCTCGGATATTCAAATCATTTGGTATTTGGTTAATCTAAGCTCAGATGAGATCACCTTTCCATTTAATGCCTGCAAAAAGGAAGCTGAGGCAAGAACCCAAACAAGAATTTCAAGACAGATATGGAATCAATTAAACAAAGCTCGTAAACCTTAAATAAAGGTCACGAAACATTCATGGGCCCAGGGAATTTTATCTATGATGGCAAGCCAGCATGTACTTGTGAGAAAGTTTGAACGGCCAGGAACTTCCTTTTTGCACTATATTAAAAATACCCAAAATTAGCAAAATCAAAGTATGAAGCTTTTGATGAAAGCAAAGATCGAAATTTCAACTCAGAACAGACTTTGTTGTCGCTTCTAAGCCTATTCAGCAAAAATCTAAAAAAAATTAACACAAATAAACTGACCTTTAATATTTGTCTTTTTTCGTAGGATTATTATCTAAGCACATTTCCCCGTTACGCAAAGCCGTATTCAGGGGAGGGGCTAGGGGGATTGAGCCCCCTTCAAAAATGTTTGTCCGACTCGTAAAAACGTAATAAAAATGTACAAAACACGTTTTTGATGTGTCTTTTAAAGCTTGTTGTACCCTCCCCCCCCCCCCGAACAAAAATACTGGATACGGGCCTGCTTTACCTATATTTCTTCATTGAGTAGCAAAGACACCCAAAGAGGAGGAAAAGGGGACATTGATCACCCTCATCCTCCTGGAATGCCAAATGTGTGCAAGAGATCTGAAATTATCAACAACTCTTTTGACATTTATTAGGGATCAAAACCAATGAAGTACCTATGGTTTTACGTTTTTTATCACGATTGTAGCGGACTCTTTCGTCAGTTTTTATACCTACATACGATGTTTCCTCATTTGTATGTTTTTTTTAGTTAATCTGAAATATTGTCCGAGTGGAGTACGGTACACAGATTATACATAGCACCACGGCCCTCCAAAGGTAAAAGTACGTATCTACACTTTTCATTATTTCGATAAATCACGGCTCAAAGTTTGAGTACTTTTGAGAGCTTCAAATACGGTTTACGGTGAAACTGGACACTGGCTAATTCTGGAAATTAGTTAAATAGGTAAACAAATATGGGGATTTCATATTTTTAAGTAAAATTTTCTATTATTACTGCCCCGAAGCCTGAAACAGTAGATACGTACTTTTACCATTGGACCGTTACTCATATAAAGAGGCGCTCTCAAAAGGTAAAAGTGCGTATATGACATATACGTACTTTTACCTTTGACTCGAGACTCGAATTCGAATGAAGTCCCAAAGGTAAAAGTCTGTATAAAACATAAAACGCACTTTTACTCTGCCCAAAACCCGTATCTATGACGTATACCGAAGGTAAAACCACGTATGAAGCATGTACAACAAGTCATTTTTTATTCAAATAATTAGAAGTTAAAAAATAAAAAAAATAAAAGAAATCACTGAAATACTGCAGGCAGCTAAGAAACACAGCCGTGCTTCAGCAAATCGACAGAAGCTGTTGATGAAGGCATAGTGCGCCAAAATGTACGGCGATTCTCATTCATAAAAGGTACAAGTTTTTCTAAGATGGCCTTTTTCTTTTCTGGCTTTACCCCCCTTGCGCCAAGAATCGGATCTGGCAAAGGATACTTTGCCTCTTTGATTGTACTAACCAGCTTTTTTGGCACAAAACTTAGACTCTTTTCTTCACCCTCAGGGCTAGTTTTATAGAACAGTTCTGTTTTTCCCTTCTTAAAACAGACCTCACTGAACTCATCAATGGTCACGCCCAAGTTCTTCATGACGATGCCAGGAGCTTTTAAGCTTTTCCACTGGCAAAAGTCTTCTATGTCCATTTTCACGGCTTTCGTGAATTTTCTACTTTTTTCTATGGTGTCGCACAAATCCTCAAAGTCAAGAACATCCCTTTTTCGAATTCGAGACTCAATCGATCCGTGTATGGAGTCAGCCCCATGTGCGTATGGCCTTTCACTAGATACTGATACGAATCATTTCAGGTCCTCCTTCACTGTTGACTATCAGTACAAAATTCACTAAAAATTGTCCAATTTTTGTTCTGGGCACAGCAATTGTCAGTATAAAAAATGAAGTGCAAGATATCCCTATTCATCTTTAAGACCTTGTGGAAGGCACTACCTATATCAGGTGCATCACGTCCTTGTCGAGATTCGTTCCAAACAACGCAAAGGTTCTGGTTTTGTTGGGTGGCCTTAACGGGGGCAAACGTCTCATTAAAACACACGAGTCTTGATAGAAAAAAGGCCTCCTTTCTGCTGTGCATGATGGGAAGCAATAACACTTTTGTAGGTCCACGGTGAACAACATGGTAGTTGAATCTTTTTCGTATTTCTGCTTATCTTCAGAAAATGCTTTTGAAACCTGTTCAACAAGATCTATGTGCTTTCTGTACAGTTCAGTCTCTTTCTCGGTTGCCTCACCATTTGTACCAGGAGTTCTCGCAGCCCCTACTTTCTCTTTTAATAGTGTGCAAATGTCACAGCTGTCACTTTGGGGCATGCACAATGATACTTTCATACCATTAAGATCTTCCTATATGTCTCACCACAGATTTTATTTGCTGGATATTTTTCATTAAAGTCTTCTGCCATAAATTTGTAGGTCAAATCACGAGAAAGGTACCGAACATTTGGAGCGTGAGCTCGACGATAGTGTGGAATTGCTGGCTGAAAGCTTCAATGTGCTGCATCACAAGGCTTCGATCAACTTTGTTTGGTGGCCCTGCCACTTTATGGCCCCTTCCGTCCTTGAGCTCATTCCCAAGAGCATCCCTTTCAATTTTTGACTTGATTGTAAAAATCACTCTGTCATTCTTGCCTAATCCTAGACAACCAAGGAATGTAGACTTGCAAACTGGCAAGTTTTCAACTTTTGGGGTAAGTGTGGGGTCGTCATTCGAATTTCTGGGAAGGCTGTACCTAACTGTAGTTTTTTTTCTACACGCAGCTTCTGGGGCAATAGTCCTTCTTTTAACTGGTAGGAATTTCAGCAAAGAAGCGAGCCACATTTGTCTTGATTTATATTCTTTGCTCCAACATGTGTCATAAATTTTCCTGAATTCTACACTGGAAAACTTCAAACATGAGTTTGTACATTGTTAGATTTACAGCCAGGTTCGTCAGGAAATGGATACTTCTTAACATTTCTTTCAAATTTATCTTTTTCTGAGCGAACTCGTTTTGGAGTAAGGTCAACAATAGACCTTCCTTCTCCTCCACCATTTTCTTCACGTCTATTTTCTCTATCTTGTCCCACAGACCTTGCTGCTACAGCGTCAATTACACACATGACATGGTCTGAGGAATCAGGTTCACAAACAGCATTGTTGCTTTCATTAGATGGTTGATTGTCAAATTTAGCTGGTCATCTTGGGTCTCATAAGCTGCTGCATCCGAAGCCGAATCTTCCAAGGGCAGGAAAGGATCGGTAGGAAAATGGATCAGATTGTACTCTGGATGATCTGATGTAAGATCATTACTGACCGAAAGAGGAACTAAATCTGTAAAGAGCTTTCTCCTCTTCTTCAAAGTGTCTGCCTTTCATCATCAGAAGACCCAAATGTCCCTTCAACGTCCTCCCAGTCAATATCAGACTCATCACTATCACCTCTACTTAAATCTTCTTTTTCGAATTCTTCATCAGCAAAGTGTTTTAACTGTGCCTTAGTTTTAGCTTCTCCATCAGTGGTGTCCCTTGATCGAGAATGTCCAGAAAAATTGGGTGATATGTCTGTTGTTTGATTTATCTGGATGATTTCTGGGGGGAACAGGAACTAGCTCCTCGTTGCTCTTCACTGGAAGATGGCAAGTCGGTATTTGAAGTTGATGCCTCATTTGTACTTGCTTGACATGCCAATGTCCTGAAAAATTGGAATTCTAAGAACTTGTTATCAACCTTGATTATCTCAGATGAAAGAGGGGGGTTCTAGGGCTATTTTGATACATTTTTTTTGTTTCTAAGGTAAGCAATATTAGAGGCCCTCAATTTTTCTCAATGTTTGTAATAGTTTGACCAAACTAATCCCTGATTATCTCAGATGACAGAGAAGGTTCTAGGGGTTATTTGATGCATCCCTTGTTTTTTATTTATTTCAAAGGTAAGTCATGTTTGTAGGCAATACTAAAAAATGGCTTTAGGTGGTTGGTTGGTAATTTGGTATGACGCTGCTCTCCTGTACTAATTCGACAGCTACATAGCTAGCTGTGTAAACTGGTTGTAGCGGGTCTGTTGTACCTACCTGGTAGTACAGATGGGGTTTTACCAGAGGGTTAGGCCTACTTGGAGAAAAGGTTCCAAAATAGCATGAAGCAAAATTTTCTTACCTTAAATCTCTTTCCTTTTGTATAACCAACGCTCTCTGTAAATTTAGAAAGCCTCTGACATTCTATGCCAGTACTCTTAATAGCTCAGAGTTGCTGGTTGTTCAGCTCTGCTCTGGTAAACAAACAATGATGATTGTGCTGAATCATGACATATACGTACTTTGACCTTTGGTTTCCTTTCTCATTTAATGTGCCGGCCAAAGGCAAAAGTACGTACCAAGGGTGAAAGTACGTATCTACACAGATACGTACTTTTACCTTTGGATGCGCCCAGAAATTTTTCAGATACGTACTTTATCCATATGCTATTTCCGTTAATATTTGGACTAGAGCCTTCTTACATATACCATTCGATTCAGCACATTTTTTTTAGTATGGTGGTGGCATTAAGTCGAGAAGTGAAAAATTGTGCATATACGTACTTTTACCTTTGGAGGGCCGACCAGTTGGGGCTAATGGCCTATACTTGCTGATACGTCGGGTTAATAGGTCATTTATTGAATGACAGTTTAGGTTTGAAACAATATTTAAACACAAGTTTAAAAAATCGTTGCTGCGACAGGGATTACAGATTCTTTGGAAATAAAATTTTGTGTGATTTGCATCGTATTACCTCAGGATGACAGAGTGAGGCAATAGTTCAGAAACTATAACTCATTGTTTTAAGGCAACACATCGAAAATCGATTGTTTTCAGCTTTAACAGCAGCTTACAGAAGTTGTAAAAACTTTGAAAAAAAAAGATATCATTTAGCATACTTTACTTAATGTTGAATGATTGATTAAGGGTTAATGTTAAAGTTAGATATTTTGTCAATCGTTGGAAAAATCTTGAGTTTTTTCCATCATTGTAAGGGTCAGTTCCCTTCTTTAATAAAATAAAACTCTGCTCTTTACTTTCATTTGAAAAAATTTGTTTCTTTATTTTTTTTTACTTCTGTTCCTTGTTATTATCATAGTCAATGTCAACATAAATGCGAGGATGCCTGGCATTCTCCTCCATTCCCCATTTTTTACGGTTAAATTTTACTTTTATATAACAACGCATCAAGAAAAGAGCTTGTTGAGATAGTATTTTCTTTTCAAAATAAAATTAAACTTTCCTAAATAAGAGGGAATAAAACTCCACTCTTTTCCCTTAAGATCTACTTCCTACCACTTTACTTTGGTATTTGAATACTAACTTGTCCCGTCAAAAACTAATCGGCCCTCAGCACCCATACTGTGTGCTTAATAAAAGTGTATCACTCAGATGAAGAGAGGTCATAGTCAATCCTATCTCCATGTTCATCTGAAGCATCACATCTAATAGAAAGTTGAAAACTTGTGTGTATAAACTTACTTTTTAAGGCATAAGGCATCCCCACCCTACCACAAAAGAGGGTCGAACTCCACCCTAATAGCTGGTGCGCAATTGTGTAAAACTCTGTAACCATTAGTTTCACTGAGTAACCATTCTACATAATACCAGTTCACTTTTCATTGACAGTATACACGTTTGTTCATGAGTGTTCTAGCCTGCGCCAGTAAGACCTCTGAAACTCGAATAGACAAAATGAAAAAATGAGCACTTTGCTGCACTGTGATCTTATTGCTGCTTAAAAAGTTAGCTAGAGCTTTAAATTTTCGTTTGAACGAGCCTTCTTCTATAAAATCGACGGCCTCTGGTTTGATATGGTCATCGCTGGAAGAAAAAAAACGAAAAACAAGCATTCACGACTATCTCTTACGGAAAAAACACCAAGTGTTGTTTATATTCTTTTTTTCACTAGATTTAAGATATTGTATTATATCCTCAAGATCACACCCCCCCCCCACCTTCCTAGGGTACTAAGCCCGCTTTTTAAAAATTACATAAATCTTCCTATGCTAAAAATTTTGATGAAAAAATTTAAAATCAAGATATTTTATTTATTTCGAGTAAACATAAAAGCATATTCTGTCAATGTATTGTAATTAAGATTTAGTTTTTTTTTTTTATTTTGGTATCTATTGATAAGGATTGCTCCTTTACTTACAGTTCGTTCCCCCGAATACTCATTTTATTTTTGGGTCTGTATACTAAGAATGAATTTTCGAGTCATGAATTCATGCTTTTTCTAGGGGGATTCTTCAGACAAATATTTGTTTATATTTTATGTTACGCTTAAAATATTTCTGTATTAGGAGGCGAATTGCCGCCCTACAGAACCTAAATTGCAGAGTTATTCCATATGTATTCCTCACGATGAAGGGGGATAGGGTAAATTTTCCCTTGCCTCCTCCATCCATATTTACAAGAGGGATATTTCCATCGCATTTATGAAATATGTGTCTAAAAATACGCTTTTAGGCTTCAGGCATCACTTCTCCCCTCCTAGTGAGACAAATTGTTTTCTGTTGGCCAAATTGGGGAAAAAATTGTTGTTTGCAGCAAAAAGTCATTAAATGCAACTTTGCTGTGGTAGGACCTCTTTCATTTCTTGAAAAGTGTACTAGAACTTTCAATTACCGTTCTAATGAGTCCTCTCACCATTTTCTACGATAAATTGGTCGATTTCTCGAATTTTTGCATATTTTGAATCACCATTAAAAGCAGATTGTTTTGATGTATATATTGTTACGAAATTTTCATTTTTGAACTTCGATTAGTATTTGCACGATTCACTCCTTACTTTCAATTCGTTACTACGAACACAAACGGTTTGATATATATGTTGCTCCCCAATTTCACGCATAGGAAGTGTCGCAAGATTTTTAAAGTTTTGCATTTTTATTTAATCTTTTTTTATTCTTTGTTGAAATAAACTCATGAAGTTAGATCAGAAATACCAATTTTTACCTAAATGTCCGTTTTCCGCACTCAGGTACATTGCTTCTTGTAAAGCTTTGATCTGAATTTTTGAAAACTTCGATGCTTTGGGATCTATTATATTTCCATCAGAAGACATCTGCAAAGAAAATAATCTTAGTGGCAATTGAATTGAAAATCGGCGATTAGTTTGTTTTTTCATAATTGTTTATTTACTATAGAATTTAATATTTTCAGATAGACGAACTTGCACCTTTTTCCACTTTATTCGTCAAATCAAAATGTGATGTGTGCGTCAACTGAGACTAGCTCATATAACTCATTCCGCATTGGCTTCAAAGTGCCCATATCATAATTTTTTTATTTGTTTCCTTGTTATCTGGCTAAATGGGTTTAATGTCATAGGACAACGATTTGTTGGAGAAGAATTATTGCTGAAGACAGAGAAAGATGAATGTAGAATTCAGCGTTAACATACTCGACTCTTTGGATTTTCATGTATATAATATTCAAAAAGTACCTTGCTGATAAAACTACTGTCATGTTAAGATAGAGTATTTACGTTAACTCAAAAGTTTAGTAAAGGGTCATTCCATAGTAGTTGAGTGACTTTACAGATCTATTCCTATTCAAACATTACAGGTTTTGAAATGTGTGAGATAGTATACTATCTTGCTTTTCCTAAATTTCTGCTCTTCTAAGGGTGGGGGGGCTGCTGTCCTTGCTTATGGGCATCCTTTCTGGAAAAGAAGCAGTTGGTTAAAATATCAAAGTGGTTTCGTTTGTTATACCCTTACTATACAGAATGATTGGCAAATAATACTTCCATAATTGGACACTGTTTCACTCTCTCTCCCCCTGCTCCTTCTAGTACAAGTAAACTTATGTTGCCATCTCATGAAAAAATAATCCTATCCCACCCCCACCCCCTCAAATCTAGGTCAATGTTTTTAAATTAGTGGACGTTATAAATTTGGTGGTTTTGGAATAACCTTACCATGTGGATGATATCTCCAAACATGCAAATGCCTTGACCTTTGGAAATTTTCCTCCCATTTATCCACCTAATCCTTCAGCACGCCTATCCTGTTTGGCATTCTGACATCTTCAAGGGATTGTTGGACAGAATAGAGGTAGTTCAAAAAGATGCCGTAGAAATGTATTTACTGAAGGTAAAGTTCCTTATAGCTCTCTTCTTTCCAAAGCCAGTCTGATTATCTCTCCGTCTTGTTCTTTTTTAGAAGATGAAGTAAAAATTAATTGAAAATGAGGGAACTTAATAAATAAAAACATTTAAATAAAATTTAATATGGAATCACCTACGATTTGCCTTCTTTTGAACAGCAAAATTTCGTAAAAAGGCGCTAATTGAAAAATATGCATACATCGAAGCCTCAGCAATGGAAAAATGAATCATGATACGTCAGTCACAACGTTACTATTCAATGTAATACAGAAAATCGATAAATCAAAATTGCAGTGCTCGAAAACATAAGAGAATTGAGGAAACAAAATGGTCGAATTTAATAATATAGTAATACTCGCTGTAACTAGTCACCCTTCGAACTGTAAAACTTAATTCAAAAATATCCTATATGAAAAAAATAACACAAATACTTGAAAAAAAGCTTTTCATGACACAACCATTTCCGCCTGGCCTGGAAGGCCTAAGACACGCATAATTATAAAGGGAAGAATGCCATTATCGTATAGCCAAATATCCTCAAAGTAAATGTTCAGTTTTTTTGCTCTCCAGTACAGTCAGTGAATTCCTAGAGATGATTTGTTGCATCTCACTCATTTTAGAAATAAAAATAGAGATTCTTGTTTATTTCTGCCCATATTAACTAATTACTCAAATAGAGGCCAATAGAGCAACAATTACCATATATTTTGTTTCAAATCTTGCTTAGTGTCTAGCATATAGCATACCTGGAGTCTTGGTATCCTTCTTTCCGCAGCACTGTGGTGCGAAGATCCTTCTGCCAAAATTTCTTCGAGAGAAAGAACTTCAGAAGATTGAACTGAGTGGGCAGGTTGGCTAAGAAGCTTGTGTAAAACAGATCTCTTGCCATGAGCAGCAGCAACAGCTATTGCAGAGTAGCAGCCTCTTTGAGAAGAAGGAGCGTAGCACAATGAGTCTCGGGAGACGGTGCTAAGAAATGGATCTGCTCCATGACTAAGAAGTAGATTAACCATATCTAAATTTCCAGCAGCACTTGCAACCTGAAACATGGAAAGATTTAGGGCACTTGTATTTCGGTATTTCAAAGCTGAATCAAGGGGAGATAGATATATATATATATATATATAGTATATATTATATCTATATATATATATATATATATATATATATATCTATATATATCTATATATATATATATATATATATATATATATAATATATTATATATATATATATATATATATATATAATTATATCTAATATATATATAGATATATATATATTATATATATATCTATATATAATATAATATATATATATATATATATATATATAATATATATATATATATATATATCTATATATAATATATATATATATACTATATTATAAATATATATCTATATATTTATATATTATATATATATATATAATATATATATATATATATATATATATATATATAATATCTATATAGATATATATATATACATATATTATAATATATATATATATATATATCCATAACATATATATATATATATATATAGATATATACTATATATATATATATATATATATATAATATATATATATTAATTACTATATATATATATATATATATATATATATATATATATATATATATATATATAATATACATATATATATATATATATATATATATAATATATATATATATATATATATATATATATATATATATATAATATAATCTATATATATATATATATATATATAATATATAATATATATATTATATATATATATATATATAATATATATATATATATGTGTGTGTTTGGAGGGACAGATGGGAGAAAGGGGTTTCAGGTAATAGAGAGGCTGATGGGAGATAG
Source organism: Artemia sinica (assembly GCA_027921565.1). Classification (NCBI taxonomy): domain Eukaryota; kingdom Metazoa; phylum Arthropoda; class Branchiopoda; order Anostraca; family Artemiidae; genus Artemia; species Artemia sinica. The sequence goes on from CM051265.1 coordinate 39,267,947, forward strand.
TGGAGGGGAAAGAGAAAAAAAGTATTACCAAAGGTTAAAAAAGACGAAACTTTGACGAAATGATTTTTTTTCTTTGTAAAGCATTGAAATAAATTCAGCTTTAATTAACTGTTATACAATTAATGTTTCAGCTTATTTTATTGACTTAAACCAGCGAAGGCTTGAATTTTATATACCACTGCTTGGTCAAGCCCACATAAAATAAAAGAATTTATTTAAGATAGTTCTCACAAGTCCACTCAAGTCTCATTTGGGTCGTGCTGGTTTTCTCTTTCCTCCTTGTGGGCTAATTAGTAAAACTATTCTAAAAATTTGAACGATATGCCAAAGCCACCTAACCGGCTTCTTCAATATACAGATGATGGGTGGTCAAAACCATTTCTTTTGTAAGAAAGTGTCCTGCACCTTGCTACTACTCCACTAAGCACGCAAGCAAGAGAGGGAAGGAATTATGTGGGTTTTCTGGCAGTTCATGAAGGCTGGAGGCCTGAGTTGCCAACGCGAGCAGAGGGGGGTGACGTCAGACTATAATTTGTGAAGGCAAAGGCTCGAGCAAGTGGAGAGAGTGATAAAAAGCTGGTCCATCGGACTTCGCATGATTGTTACCTGACGTCCCATTTTTCGGTTTTGGGCCTCACAAGTGTGCACTCGCTTCGCTTGGGCACTGCTTTTTTTGTTGGGGGGGGGGGGGGATATGGTTAATTCATCATAATACGAGGAAAAGATTAATTATAAGAAATCTACGGTAAATTATGAGGTAAATCTAAAAATTATGGCTTGGGAAGAAAGGCCAGCCGTGAGCATCCCCCCCATCCTAAGTACTTGACCACTAAAGCTCCTTTTAGGCATTTCACAAACAGTCTATTTAAACATACATGTTTAAACATACATGTTTAAACATACATGTTAAATATACATGTTAAACATACAAGTTTAAATATAATTGAAGAAATTGATTTCTTCATCTTAAATATAGTCTTTACTTCACAATTTGTATTTCAAATCGTTATAGTTTTTGTCAAGCCCTGTAAAGCCTAATTATTATAGCTTTGGAACTTGTTTTTCAAGAAAGGACTGCCAAAATAGGATTTGTTCGAAAATACCTCGGATGTGTAAATAATTTTCTAAATAAAAAATACTATTATCAGTAATAGATCTATCAAAATGTAATAGATTAAACAGATAGTTTAAGTAACATCAACGAAGGTTGAAGTAGGTATGCTAGATATTTCCCAGAGAAATTCTCTAAGGATGGTTTTAGTTATTCATTTGAGCAACGGTGTATCAAACCAGAAGCACTCCTATGAATTAATCCCGCTCACCATATTTATTATAAAATAAAAATCGATACAATTAAGTCTAAATGTTTTCCATATTGGGTAGGGGGGGAGTACATCTAGCGACAATGAGTTCGGTCAGTTTCTAAAGACCGATATCACAAGACTATGATCTTGAATTTACTGCAGTTTTTCTAATTTCGTAGCGATTTTGCTGCGACTTCATTTATTTTAACTGAAAGATCATTTTCATTCAGTAAAAATATCGTGCCATTCCTTAAAGCAGTCCCCCCCCCAAGAAAAAAACCCATTGATGTTTATATTTAGGATATGTTTTAAGGATGAAGAATGACAGATTACAAAAATGTGTATTTTTTGTCTATGCAACGAGGGCTAAATGAAAAGCAAGTCTTCCTCAAATGGGATGGAAGAGGCAACGAGAACATTTAAGGAAGGTGGGAACTTCACAGAATAGAGCAAATAGTAAAGCTTGGAAGAGAGCGGTGTTGAGAAGTAGTATGCGCAGCTGTGTTTGCCTGATGAGTCCAAAATGTCGTCTGGGCACAATATATCCAGCGTTCGAACATCAAGATTTGAGATGCTTGCAACACGTAGTAAATTCAGTAAATAACCCTAGATTATGTCCTTTGAATTAGACCAAATTCTTGCTAACAAATATCACCTCTTTATTCGTTGCGTATCTATATTTTCATAGCAAGTTTGAAAGGAAAGAAAACTAACCTGTAGAGGTGTTTCTGTACATCTATCTTCTCCTACTTTGGCTCCTCCTTCTTGATGTGCACCTCTATCCAGGAGCATTCGAGCAATGCCAACATGACCGTTAATGGATGAGTAAGTAAGCGCTGTCCAGTAAAGCGTTTCAGGTGTAATATTATGATTAGCTATCTGGTAAACAGGTGTTTCAGCGTTTAAGGATGCACCAGCATCAATGAGAATTTTAGCCAGAGACTCATCCCCTCTAACCGCTGCTAACATTAAGGCTGTCATTCCATAATCATTTACGGTATTTATCTGAAAAAGATGATATAGATAATTTATGAACAAGATTAAAAAATAACCTGGTCGTAAAAGCTTGAAAGGAGACTCATTCGATAGGACCGTTCTAGTGCATCTTTTAAGGGCCAAAAGTGATTGAAGGGCATCCAAACCCCTTTGTGGATCTTATTTTGCTTCGTGACACCCCAAGCCATCCGACCAATATTTTGACATTGCCATTTGGTAGAAAAGCCTGAAGGTCTAGTAAATACGCCTTCGAGAACGGTCAAATAAACAGCGTTAAGGAAAAGGGCCTTAAACTATGCACATTGCTTATAGTTTATGGATACGTTTTAGTGGGAGAGGGAGAAGAAGGTGTCATTGGCCGAAAAACTGTTCTTCTCTGATCGGTTTAAAACTTGCATCCTTAAGTCCCTGGACCAAATACATTCAATAGATATGTCCAAAGAGATGACTTGACCCAGGCAGCCCTAGGGGGCGAAGGATCTAAATAATAAAAATTGACATTATTCAAAGTCAAGTTTTAGTAGAAAAAGGCAGTTATGGTTAGTCAAAGGGGCATCAAATGATTGTTATAGCCGTAAAAAGCCTCTGATCGATTTTGAACTTACATCCTTAAGTATATTGGCCCAGGTAACCCCCAATCAAAAGAATAAAATTGAAAACAAACACTGTTTCACCCAAAGATGGGGCCCAAAAAGGGCATCACCATACTTATGCACTGCCTGGGCCGTAGCCAAAAATTTTTTCGAGGGGACTCTTACAAAAAAAAACTGATAACGCATCAAAAATTTGTGCATATGCATTTCGGCATTATGGCCTCTGAAGCTGGGAAACTTATTTATAACTTTTCGATAATTCTCTGTCAACTGGCAATCTCAGAATTTTCACTTGGTAGCATTTAGGTAATCTTCAAGTGAAAATTGTTATTTTTGGCTCAAAACAATAATAAACGCTACTTTGCGCGGCTCAGCCTCTTTTACTACTCAAAAAAAGCACTAGAGCTTTTAATATTTGTTTAAGAGCCTAATCCTTATATTCTAGGACCAATGGCTCGATACGATCACCCCTGGGAAAGAAACAACAACAGATAAACGAATATCCTTGATCATCCTTCTTGAATTAAAATTTTACTTTTTTTGCAAATAAAGTCTTGAAACCTCTGCAATAGGCCACTATAATATACAGAAATGAACGGGGTAACTATTATTAACTCCTCTTTTGGGGGGTATTTCCGCCTTTTTCTAATTATGCAAACTTAGTCAGACTTGGAGCTTTTGATGGATAGCTCTAAGCCTTATGAATCTTGTTATATTTTATGTAAACTTTATTAAATTTTATCTTACAAATTTCAAATCACCAGAAAATCCATTTCTTTGGATCTATTATTTGAAAAAAACTACGTTTTCTAAAGAGTTAAAGAGGCTGAGTCACAAGTTCGAACCTTAAAACGTACAGGGATTAGGAGGTACAGTTGGGGGGCTCCCGCCCCCCAAACCCCCCGCTTTTGCAGCCTCTTTTGTTAAGGTTTTTATTTTGGGGGTCTGACGTCCCCCTCAACCCCCGCTTTTTCCCTTGCAAAGAAATGCTTTGCAACACGAACGAAGTCTGCTTGAATTTTTTACCGTAAGAACATCCTATTGCATCTCTTTGATTAGAAACAGTACTGAGCCTGTTTGCTGGATTTTTTTACAGGAGATTTTTCCCTAACCGATAACAAGCTATAATGTGATGAACTTAACAATTTTGAACAGAAAAAACAGGGAACAGAAGAAGGGCTCAGCATAAACAAGCAGTTTAGTTTCAGGTAGGTTCAGGTTCATCTATTTTTCCATCATACATAATCACACTGAATACATAACTATACCTGGCACAGAGACAAGTTTGTAGTTATAACTGTAACAGACAGAGTTGTCATTGCCAAATTCTCTGAAGATTTAAAAAAAATGCCATTGAAACAGTTTCATTCGTGTTGGTACGACCAACTGATTGCAGCCTACAGGACTTAAAAATCTTAACAAAAGAGGCTGCAAAAGCGGAGGGTTTGGGGGGCGGCAGCCCCCAACTGTACCTCCTAATCCCTGTACGTTTTAAGGTTCGAACTTGTGACTCAGCCTCTTTAACTCTTTAGGAAACGTAGTTTTTTTCAAATAATTTCTGCACGTTTTTGTACAGTTTATTACTTATTATTGCTTGACTAACTGTTAGCTGATCGTGTCAGGAGTTAAAGTTGGGGGCTACCGCCCCCCAAACCCCCCGCTTTTGAAGATTCTTGTGTTAAGGCTTTTAATTCCTGAATACTCAAATCAAATGCACAGTAAGATTTTCTTTTTTCAACTTTTCTTCGAGCATGCGGGTATACGGCCTGTTATCAAAGCAGTGGAGACTTACCTGTAAGCTGAAGGCCGACTGTGATATTCTTCTGGAGACGCCTGTTGAGCCGAAGGATTTAATAGATTGGATTTAAAAAAGAAACTGAGTTTCTTTTTTAAACTTTAAATTTAAGAGATACTACTTTAAATTCAATATATAAAAAATATACTCTGACGGGAAATCGAACCCGGGTCTTCCCCATGACAGACAGGAATAGTGACCACTGTACTGTCAGAGACTTGTTTAGTTATTTTTATTAGCTCGGCAACAGAAAAAACCCAACGGTTTTTTTTGTCAAAGTCTCTGCAATCTATTTTCGACGTAAGCAAGTACAAAGTAAGATTTTCGTTTTTCGACAAAAAAACTTCTGGGAAAGAGCTGGAATTTTTGGAAGCTTGCAGTTGGTCTTGTCAGGTTAAGAGGACTATTTTGATCTAATTTAATAATGAAATACTATGCTTTTAGGAATTTCAAAAATTAACATGGACTCTTATAGGAAAACGAGGTTTTTCGTAAATGTAAATTCGGGGGATAATTTTTTCGGTCTGAAAATATCAAAAGGCCCTAACAGGTCGAATTCCGCTTCGAATGAGTCCTCATTCACCCGGATCCATTGCCAACTGTGGCCTGTAGGCGTGGCTGATAAAAAAAAAACTTGATGAACATTAAAAAACATTTGGAAAGTGACCAGATTGAGCTGAAATTTTGAGGATAAGCTCTCAGGCCCTAGAAAAGCTTATCCTCTAAATTTCAGCCTGATCGGACAACGTTAAAGGGGGGCTGTGGTGGGAGGGTCGAAACTTCCGGCCCAATTTCCTCCTTGAAAAACGAGGTTTTTCGTAAATGTAAATTCGGGTGATATTTTTTTTCGGTCTGAAAATATCAAAAGGCCCTAACAGGTCGAATTCCGCTTCGAATGAGTCCTCATTCACCCGGATCCGTTGCCAACTGTGGCCTGTAGGCGTGGCTGATAAAAAAAAATAACTTGATGAACATTAAGTGGCTATATTTGGTTTTTGGAAAACTGGGAAGGAGTGATCGGATTGAGCTGAAAATTTGAGGATAAGCTCTCAGGCCCTAGAAAAGCTTATCCTCTAAATTTCAGCCTGATCGGACAACGTTAAAGGGGGGCTGTGGTGGGAGGTTCGAAACTTCCGGCCCACTTTCCCCCATGAAGATAAAGTCGGAGGGGGTGAAATTTTGCATGTTTCTTAGTTTGAGCTTAGGCTACAAAATGCGATCACTGCCGTCTCTCTGCGACCGCTAGGACCGGAAATCGCTTAACATTGTGGTGGGTCGCCTCTTTAAAGAGGCACAAGTCTGCCTCCTTGATATGTTAGAATCAAAATTTTTTTATGGTTTGGTTGATATAAGTAGAAGTCACTCGATACTTACAGTTCGTCACCATGCTCATGAGCTTTTATTCTCAACTTCCTATAGTAAAGTCTAATTTACTATAGGCAAACACTATTTAAGATCTATCTATGTTTAGGATCACTGAGTTTCAGTTTGGGACGTCTGGCTAGAATTTTTGCAAGCCCCGTTTTAATTTTTGGGGGTTTTAAGGAAAAAAAGAATACAATTTTACATGGAAAACTAGCGTTTAAAAGTTGGACTGAAATACAAAATAAACAAATGATGCACGTACCTTAGAAGGAGGCAAAAGTTGTAGAGCATGAGGAACCAAATCAATCCGGCCTGAACCAATCATTTTGAAGGCTAAGTCAACTTTGTACTTCCTAGCGCAGTCGTGTTCATCAATGGGTTTTCTTGGACAAAGAGCTTCGTCATTGCTACAAAACGTAGAAAGAAATATTATTTAAAACTTCTTGAGTACACAAACAAATAAGGAGACTTTCATTGTAGAGAAAAAAAGTTAGCTTTGGCTTGAAACAAACGCACGCACCTGCAGCTCAGTAAAATATTCCGTCCATAGACTACAAGGTGAAATTTCCCAATAGTTAATCCTCTCCGCAGAAAATACCCCCCCCCCCCACTGAAACATCCCCCCAGAAAATTTCCCTCGGACAATTCCCCCTAGATATTTCCACAAATAAAACTGAATAGCCAAAGAGTAGATAACACAAATAAAAAGAATTCCGTATATGAACTCCGGAAAATTTGTCCCATGTAAAATTTTTCATAGGAAATCCCCCCCCCCCTCTCGAAAATTTCCCTCTCCGTGGAATATCCCACCTGCAAAAAATTTACTCCCCCCGCCAAAGAAAAAATGGTTGTATATTTCCCAGTAACAAATACTATATATAAACAATGGGCAAACTCATAACTTATAGCCCGTTTCCCAGGGGCTGTGGGGACCAGGCACAGTTATTGTATCCTTTCAACTATACTGAACACAATTTATGGCTCAAAATTTTGATGGGATGTATTTGAGGAAAAAAGGGGCGTGGGAAGGGGACTAGTTGCCCTCCAATCTTTCTGGTCACTTAAACAGGGCACTAGAACTTTTAATTTCCTTTCGAATGAGCACTTTCCCGGTCTTCTATGACTAATGGTTCGATACGATCACCCTGGGGCAAAAAAAATAAACAATCACCCATGATCTTTCTTCTGAAAAAAAAAAATACAAAATACCACATTTTTGTAGATAGGAGCTTAAAAGACTAAATTTTGGTTCTCTGACATGCTAAAACTGATGGTGTGATTTTCATTCTGATCTCTTGACTTTTTGGGGGTGTTTCTTTTTTGAAAATCAGCCAAATTGTCTCAGGTTCGTAATTTTTGATGGGTAACATTAAACTTCATGAATGTTATATATTTGGAATCAGAAGAAAACTTTAATTCTTTTGAAATATTAATTGTTCTCAAAACTCCTTTTTTTAGAGTTTCGGTTACTATTGGGCTGAGTAGCTCCTTACTTACATTTCGTTACCATGAACTGCTTGATGCCTACTCTTTCGAGAAAAAAAAAGAGATTAACATACGATTAATTAGTAGCTTACCCACATATCCTTGTGGGGCAGTCCACTCCTGGTAATAATAGTCTAGCTGATTGACAAACATCATCCTTATCCACAACCAACGAATACCGGTGCTCTGCATGCGCATGAGCAACTCGCACCCACTCGGCCAGTGGTGGCAAGACGATATAAGGACGTTCATAGACGAGCTCTTGAACTGGAGCTCTTTGTGCATGTTCTGCGTGTTCAAGCTGTAATGGAAAATAGAGTAAGTAAATGACAGAGGTGAAGAACCTCTCTCTCTCTCTCTTTCCCTCTCTATCTCTCTCCTTTTTTCTCTCGACTAAAAATATGTATGGTGGTGAAGGGTATCAAATACGAGAAATGTGCAGTATTTCTATCAGCCCTTTTATATTGATTGCCAAGTCTGGGGAATCCTTCTCTAGGGTTTTCATACATTACACACAATTTTTAATAAAAAGTCAATGGTTAACGTGATTTAATGCCTAAATTTTCTCAGGATTATAAGGATTAAAAATATATTTTACGATAATAATATGTCATTTACTTTTAATCGCTGAAATAATAACAAAATATCTTAAAATCTACCGTGAACATGAAATTACTTAGTGATTGAATAGAATGGCAAGGTAAGAAATTGAGAGAGAAACAAAACAACATTTTGAGCTTACTAAATATTCTGTATTTTTTATTATTATATTTTTAGTATATTTGTCATCCCGCTTATCCCTCACAAAAACGTTTCGGTTTCATCAAATATTCCTAAGTGAAAATAACTCCACACCATGATTGGCATTACCATGATAGTTATTCACATGCCTGTCAAGAGATAGTCGGCACTAATAATTTACAATTTTGTCTAACACAATTGCTTTCACCGTAATTCTTGCAAATAGTAAGCCTGTGTAAGGTAATAAAAACCAAGCCAAAAAACATAATCTTTTATCCATAGCTTTTACTAAGTAAGAATAGATTAATATATCACTTATGTCTCTGACATGACATATACGCTTACTTTTTTAAATCAAAATCGTTTTCTCTGACGAACCGATAAATTTGAGAATGGAGTGTCGATTGGCTAACTTAAACATTACAAGGTAGTCATGCTGGGTATTTATTAGGGTAATATCCGTAGCTAACATGACACGCTTAAAAAGGTTTGACTTAAATTGCAGATTTATTATTGAATGCAAATGACAAGACTATATTGAGACATTAAATAAGAGGTTAAAAAAATGTAGTTTTCCATGTAATACAGAGCTAGAAAAATCCAGCTTAAGCTGTTAGTGAAAGCTCTAGAATTTGTTTAAGAATGTGGTCGCAACAAGGATATGTTCTGGCTTGTTTTCATGTACATTTAAATTTTAAATTTAGCAATTCGTGATCACCATTTTTTCCTTTTTAATTGATTGATTTTTAAGCTCAAACAATCAACTACTAAGAAATGATCTTAAAGAGAGAATCTTCTTAATTCCGTGCTAAATTCATTTAGCCTTGAAGATGTGTTCTTACAGGCAAACCTGGTCAACAGCTAATTTTTTGCAGCAAACTTTTTTAAATAAAGAAAGAAAAAAATTACTCTAAAATGTATTAAAACCAAAGCAAAATGTCAACTCTTTGCTTTATTACGTTTGATAGAAAGCGACAAATTTAAATTTCTCTATTAACTGTTCAAAAGTTTGAATTTTCTTATCCTCAACATATTCGTAGTCTACGCTTTTCGCTTGGCATTTCCCTGACAAATATTTGTCCTCATTGTGATTAGTCAAATAGAATTTTATATTTATTGCATCAACCTATCTGCGAAAAGATATAGCATACTTGGCAACAACACAAAAAATCAGGCGACTGAAAAATTTTACTAACATAAAAGTAAAAAAATTAAATAACATTTACTATAAATCCATAACTGTTTAAGTAATTCCTAAAACAGACCATAGAAATTTAGTCCAGCCAAATTCTTTTGAGCCATAATTTGCAAAAGGACCACACACAAAAGTACGAATTAGCATAAAAGGAACCAACGGTCTAATAAGAATTTGGTTGGGAAGTGAACCATTAGAATGGTACTGTAAATCCATTTGCAATAAGAGGAAACTCCAAATTTGGTAGCATTTACGGTAATTTTATCTTAAAGGAACTAAACTTACCTCGACATTTATGTATTTATTAGTATATTGACCAAACGAAAAACGAAGTAGATTGTACTTCTTTTTCTAAGTGGCAAGAATATGTGATAAATTAATATTTGTTTTTGCATATTTTTACGTTACTTAGCTGCATGGCTTGTTGGATTTTGTATTATGAAAGATCCTATTAATATTGTTGCGTGTTTAAGAATATCGAGAAGTTTGCAAATTTTGATAATTTGGAAGGAAGGAAACTTTCTTTAAAATCAAGAAAAATGATGCTAAAGCCATTTAAAAGCAATAAGGTTGTTGCCTGTTGGTACTAATAGAAGTTGCAATATTTGGTGGATGTAAAGTCAAAGATGTGATGCTAAAAATTATAAAATTCTGAATATAATTTGTATAAAGGGGAAGTTCTTAGTGATTTTAGGAAAACTTTAATTAAGTCTCTTAAAAGGAAAGTGAAACGAGTGAATACAGTAATCATAGAGGCACTAACAACATGATAGGGTAGCAACCAATTCGCTTAGTATAATAATGCCTATTAAACTTAGGAGTGGTACAAATAAATTTTGGGAGGAGAAAGTGGTGTTTTGGGAAATAAGAAACTGACCAAAAGTTCACAGTAATACTAAAAATGAGAAGTGTCTGTATTATCAAAAACCTTAATCCTAAGTTCTATATGTTATTAAATATATAAACAAAAGTCAAATAAATGCAACGAGTAACACAAAACTTACGGCGAACCAGTAAATCGTCTTATATATGAGGGGGATGTAGCACCATCTGAATCTGGTAGGCTATATATAATACTTTTTTATGGTTCTAGGCCGAAATGCAGTACTTGTTAATTATTCAGAACACACCCAAGAATTTTGATCTGAATGTAAGATCTGAGAAAACCGATTCCATAGTCACAAAGACAAATGACAGGTGACAGAGTGCATTGGACTTGTATAATTTGGGCTATATATTTACACATTAGGGAGCGGGGAGGGTGAAGTATAGCGAACCTGCGTGCAAAATGTGTTAGCTATAATTATTCTGCATATCATGAAGTAAGAATTGTTTTCTAACTTCACGCTGTCCAGGTACTTTACCCTAAAATGAAAAAAAAAAAAAAACAATAAAAAAAAATCAAATGAACATGCATCTGTAACAAACCTTCTCGGAAAAAGTGCAGAATTTCGTGTCTCTGCATCACAGTTTATAGAATTAGCAGTATGATCATTCTCTATCTCTCCCATTATAAAAACCCGGACAGGGGTGCGAGTGCTCCGGAGAACGTTTTTGCAGATAGAAACATAGGCGTTATCAGATCTTTTCGCGGGTAGACAAGTCAGATTTCTCTTGGACACGAAACAAGTGGAAACCCGCTATTACGAATAATGCACTTGGTAACCATTTCTCAGTGATTGACGATAACAAACTAATCCGCTAAGGCAGAAACAAGTGGGAGGAGCTTTTTGTTCGCACCGAGACCGAAGACCAGAAATTATCTGTGATAAGCTTACTGTCTATAAACTGTGCTCTGCATACAAGAACTTGAAACCTCTGGTATGGGGTTCTTGAACGTGCTAAAGCTAATAAAGCCATTTTCAATGGCGTCATTCTCCTTTTTTGGGTGTTATCCTCTTTCATAAAATTATGCAAATTTTTTAAAGCTGATATCTTTTTAGGGTAACTTTAAAAGCTCAAACTCACAAAAGGCGAGTTTGCAGATACCTAAACAAATTGCTTAAATAGAAAGTTAAATAGAAAGCTCCAATTTAATTTTTTTTATAAATTTAAAAGGAATGAATTGAAAAGAAGCAAAACAGTGAGGAAGATAAGGTCCGGGCCACGTATGGTATAGACACACCTCAAGCCCCTCGAAAGGCGAGTGTCATTAGTACTTTACTGCAAACAAAATAAATTACTTCATATGAAAATTTGATATACCCAATTGATCTAAATATAAAACATTTATCGGTCTGTCAATCTTTTTATCTGTTTTGCAACTAAGCCATTCAAGGTAGAAACAAAAAATATGTGTAGAATAATTTTGGAACTATGAGAATGGACAAAGGCCATGCATTAAAAAAATATAAAATAAAAAACAAATTAAGCAAAACCAAAAAATTCAAAATGTGGCGTCATGATTACAAACATGCAAGAGCTGAAAACCCAAGCGAGTCGAGGGAGACGACAAAAAGCAGGCTCAGACGGCTCTTTTAATAGTTACGTCTTGTATATGAAGATATAAAAAATGTTATTTTATTTTTGACATTTTTTTTTTACTTACTAAAAGCACGTAGACATAGTACTTTCCTTTCAAATGAGCCCTTAAACATCTTTCGATGATGTTTCCCCCACTAGTGGCAAAGGAAAAAAAAATGAGACATCACTGCGTCCCAAAGATATATCAAATATATCTTTCCTTTTTAAACTATGGTAATCAGTTATCATTCATTGCAGCTATTACTTTGGCATTATAATATTCAGTCTCCAGCAAATAATCGTTACGATTCACGTATTTTTGAGGGCCCCCTCTCACTCATTCACTTCTGGGCTCATTTAGAACGTGTGAACTCTTTTTGGACAATTGCGAGAGAGCTTGGATTTCGATGTGATCTTAAACCCCTTTATAGCAAAAACTTTTAAAGTAAACACTATATTTAAAAATGTGAATTGCCGTTCTCTTTTAAAGGCAAATCAACAGAGTGTCGTCTTAAATTATTTAATTCTCTGTGGCATAATTTTGTAACTTTGCCACATTGGAGCATCTTTATTTGTTCCTCTGTCTCTCTCCTGCCCTAAGTTGTTGCAATTGTTTTTTTGTTTTTTTTTTGTGTCTTTGTTTCTTTGTCTTCATTTTATTTGTGTCTTTTGGCGGTTGATAAAATTTGTTTGATAATTTAATAGGTAGCCAGCGATTGGAGCTCTCTGTAGGCTCTATTTGAGTATTATTGCTGTTTATTTTGTGCATTAAATAAAAAATCTTGAATTAAATTGCAAAAAATAAAGACTGTGAAATAAAAGAAAAGTACAAGTTGCTCTTTGCACACCAAGTCAATGCAAAAATGATGCTTCAAGGTAACAAAAATATAAATATATACCGGTGAACAAGCGCTATCCAAAGGGAAATTAAACTTTATGATGCATAAGGTAACTACGACAAAAAATTAATTTAGGGGTTGTCACATTGAAATACTAACCTGAGAGCATCTCATGAAGTAGAACAATGTATGAACAGATGAAGGTACCCAGGTTGGACAAAATTTTTGACTAGTAGATCCCATTTTATGATGATGATGAACGACTCGCATTAGCAGATCAGTTAGTTCATTAACTGAACCAACACAAGTCGTCATTAAACTCTGCTCCAACGTTTTCGACGCCCTTGATTGATCTTCAATTGAAACTGAACTGCGTGGGGTTGATGTGGCACTATTTACTGTTCTTGAAGACCATCGAGGTAGAGACAGGGCTCCTAGGAATGCAATAAGTTAGAAAATTTTCAAAAAAAAACAACACTAGGAATTATTCATTTCTATAAAAAAATTGTGAAGTCTAGACGTAATGAGGCACAAGTAGGAGATATAGACCACCCCCCTGAACCTTGTTGATACTAAAACAAAATATTTTTTAACCATTAAATTCGAATGTCCTAGTTAATTCTAGTAAATTTGTTGTTGTAGCTACACCCGTAGAATGGAAATTTAAGAAAAAATTCATATTCTTTACTGACGTATAATGACAATATTTGAAGCAGAACAAGGGGCTTGGATTGGCTTTGATAGGGATTTCAATAATGGTGTATAGTTGAAAATATCAAGTTTTCTCCGTATCATTTAAATTGTGAATTCTATAAATCTTAAATTCATACAAATGTTCCATCCTAAATGGAGCTGCCGACTCAGCAAAGGAATCAACAAATTAAACAATATTTCTTATGGTCCAAATTCTTAAAAGAATTTAATTTTGTATAGCAGGATGAGTCCCAATAGAATTCTATACTCTTAAAACCCAGCTTCCATTAATCCACTCCTAGCCAACCTAAGTCCAGATCTGGATCCCATTGAAGTCAGCTATCACCCGGATCTCAGTCCTCACAACTAACTTGCATAATTAACGTACGACTTAACCTGGACTTGGTTCATCCCTTTGGCAACATAAATTTTCTATAACACAACGCCCTCTATAGCTCATCCAATGTAATTCCACCCCGAATAAGTCAACGACATGCAAAATTAATCCGTAACTTAACTCCAATAATATACAAACAGTTTCCAATAGTAACTTTTCTTATTATCGAAAAGAAAAATCAAAGCAGACAAAGCAGGCCAAGTGTCTTTCTTATTATCTTTACTTTATAACTGGCCAACACACTGGTTCTGCTGGCTCTTAAGGTAGCATAAAATCCCTGCGCAGGCTTTTTTAGCCCACCAAAATCCTTGGAACAAACTGACTTGACTTCACCCGATATCTTAAGCCTTTTACTCTCAAAAATAGGATCTTGTTATTTTCTGGTGGCTGCACCACAAAATCCAGTAATTCGAACTCAAATTCCAGGTTATGAAATGAAAATGGAATCAGATTCCAGGTTTTACCACCCTGACGGGCAATCAAAGGGTTCGAATCGGAAACTTTTTAAATTTCTTTTTTTTTTTAGCGATAATTTTTCAAATTTGAATAGCACATCTCCATCCTGATCGTTTCAAGACCATCTCTACAAAATTTCAAGTTTCTCACTTGAATAGTTTCTTCGCCAATTACCGCTGAAAATTGGTTTCCGACCAAAAAATAATTTCAGAAAATGGCGTTACTGTAAGGAACTCCTTTGTGTGGTGGTAGATTTTTGTGGAGGATTAAGCTGTAGGAATTTGATACAAATGGCCAAATTCATGTATGGGCTGATCAAAATCAGGTTATATTAGGGGGGGGGAGAGTTGCTCAAAGGTTTGGGTGCCAGTACTTGATTACGTAAGGCTTAAGTTACGTCAGAATTTGTTTCTGTGGGGTTTGTAGCTGCGTGAACACTGTTATAACGACGCCTAACATTCAAATACTTAATTATTTCCAAAACTTCAAGCTATAAAAAGAGCCGTTAATAAACATCACCCAAGCTTTATTTAATGAGAGAGCACTGCAACAAGAAATACCAATTATAATCTAACTAAATGATGCGTTATTTAATTCATTTGTAGAAATGAAAATGACAAAACCTTATTGATGTCCAGAAATCACGAATATCTACAATTTAAAAATTGTATTTATGCGTGGGAAAATGTTATAAATTCTATTTAAAAAAAAGTGGGCGGAAATGGGCTCGTTAAAAGGGGTTTGAATTTGTTAGACTTCCCAAAAGAGGCCTAGAGGTTGAACCAATACTTGAAGGCTTGCCATTATTTTGAATTTTGAGCCTGAGCAGCACTTTAAATACCTCAAGATGCCCCTAGACTGCTAGTATATATACTCTAATTGCTCGAATGACTTTGAGTATGGAAATACCAAATTCATATAAAGGGTGAAGGCTCGTTTGTTTTTTTTTAGCAGGTTTAAGAAGCCTTCTCGTGATCGCCTTTTGTGACATGAAAAAAATTGTCAGCTATAAGTGTGCATAAGATAACATAGTGTGCATAAGATAACATTAGTATTGCAAGTCATCGAAATTTTCTGGCAGTAAAAAAGACCGAGTCCTATGAACTCCTGCCTAATCAACCCAGTCTCCTAATTCTACCCCCTTACGGCATCGGCCGTCCCAACAGAAATATAGAGGAAGGGAGGGGCTAATCCCCGTAAAAAAAAAGTCAGCGGAAAATTTCGCTTAATTTTGTTTGGTGCGAGAATTTCGTCCAGTCAAAATTTGTCAAATGTACCTAATGATTTTAAGGAATCTACTGAGATATTGCTCAGAGAATTTACCGAATCTTTGCTTAAAGAATTGGAATTCACCAAAAGCAATTTTTTGGAACTTGGGACAGGAGTCTACCAAATCTTTCTCATGGAATCTACAGAATGGTAGCTCAGGGAATGTGCCAGATTCTGGCTAAGGAATGCACCAAAACTTGGTTCAGAGAATCTACCCGAATTTGCCTAAAAGATCTATAGCATCTTTTTCAGGGAATTTAGTTCAACTTGCTCAAGAAACTTATAAGATTGTGGCTCAGAGAATGGATTAGAAATTACATAGGGTAAAAGACTATGTGAAACAAATTGAGTCTGTTCAGTCTGTGAACCTTAAAAGAGAAAATTTCTTCCTACCCGCCTCTAAGGTTTACTTGGGACTAGAAGCGACCACCCGTCTGTCTTCCTTACAAGGAAAAGATACAAAGTTCACGGAGAAATGCAAGAGCATTAAGGAGATTGCCCAAAAATTTCATATTGAAGCTGTGTCCCAGCTAGTCGACCGATTTCTATTTGATTACGACACTTAAAACTTTGCAGAGATTGTAGACCCAAAAGTCGCATCGGATGGTGATATTTTATCGTTGCGGCATTTTTGCCAAAAGTTTGGGCACCCCTCGTAGGATTTTGGGCTGGTTGAAACAGTGTGGCGGGCATTGAGACTGCTTAGTCGAGACGACAGTTTGCTCAGTGGCGGAAACCCGACTGATTTTTGGAACTGGGTGGCGTCCTTCAAGACCCCAAGTGGAGTGCTAAAGTTCACTAGTGTTCTTCATGTCATTCGGTTTATTTTTGGACTTCCCTGCTCAAACGTCGTTTTGGAAAGACTTTTCAACGTTCTGATAACAGTAAAAAATGAAAAGAGGAATGGGATCAAAAACGCAACTATGGCTGTGACGATTTCTTTCTCAAGTATGGATAAAGACCCCCATAAGTTCACCAAGAGTTTAATGAAAAAATGAAGTCCGTGAAATCTGATACGACTGCGTCCAAATGCGTCACTTTTTTAGGCATTGGGAAAGACGATGGGGATGGCGACGACAGCAATGACTCGGGGTATTAATCTTAGTATTTGGTGTTTCCTCTTCAATCTTATTATTTGGGAATTCTCATTAAATTTTTCTGAATACAGTTTAAAGTGCGTCTACATTCGGCATTTTCTGGAAAACTGGGAGGAAGGTAGAAGTCTACACTAGTTAAAATCGAATAATTCAGAAGCTCAAAATGCAGGCGCTGTCCTTAAATCAAGCTTTAAGTGATTCATTTTTGCCACTACAGTCTGCTTCAAATTAACAACTCAATATAAAAAAAAAAAAAAAAAAAAATAATGCGTGAAAAAGCGACCGGTTGGACATCATTCATGCCAATCCTTCGTACCAATTTAAATAAAAACGAGGGTGCTGCAAAAGCAGTAGCAGAGAAGGAAAAATAATGGGAAAGAAAAGCAAATAAATAAAATATATTCATATGGTCCTGAATCTGAGACCTGGACCCGGAATCTATAAATCTAAACCGAACTTAGCTAGTCGATAAATACAAAGCATTGTTTTAAACGTCAAAAGAAGATACTTGGTACAAGTAAAAGGTCTTGAGTTGCAAAATAGGTCGTCTTGAACAAATGCTATTAAAAGTCAGCCTAACAAGGCTTTATTTTCAACTTGGGGAAGAAACTTTTTGAGATTTTGGTATTGAAAATAGGTATTTCTAGGGATTTTCCACCAGTCTTTTAGGGATTGAAAAAATTTGAAGTGGAAACACTGGTAATATAGCGTAAGAATCAATTTTGTTAACATTCCTGTTCAAATAGTAAGCACGATAACATGCTTACTTCCGGATTGTGTCCTACTATAATTCTACTCTTTTTTTCGCACTTAAATACTTTATTCTCCCATTAGTTGAATGGAAGCACAGCTTTCTTCCCCAATGTTTTAGTACAACTACTTAAGCACAGGGGCAACTGGACTTGGTGAAAAGCTTCTAGACAATACCTTAAGAATAGAAGAGCTTATCGATACACAACTGCTTTATTTTTGTTGTTCAAATGTATTTAAGTTTGCTTCGTTTGTTTAACCCACAAATGCTTTCAGTTAACTTTATAAACTTTTAGCATAAAGCGCCAGGGTTCAAGATGGGGAAGCCCAACTCACATATGGAATATTTTCCCTTCCTTTCAAGTTTTAATGTATACCGTATATTTATTTCCAGCTTTCACTGTCTTAATTAAAAGTTTAACTTTTTATTACACTTCAATTTCATTTTAATTTTAACTGTATATTTGGGGATATAATTCCTTAATCGATTAGTCCATTTTTCGATTTCAGTATCAAAGCGCTTAGTTTACAATTGACTCTGTAAATGCATGAGTAAAATCTTAAAACCAGGGATAAATATCAAAAAAAATTATAAAATAGTAAAACAAAAACATTTCGGTCCCACCAGATGTCCCATTATTTCTGTCTGCAAAGGCAGTTATTCGTCGTGTCTTTCCAGTTTAGTAATTTCTCTCTCCTTCGTTTATTTTCCCCGTTTTCTCTTTTCCTAGTGTTTCTCCTTTTTGTGTTTTTCCCTTATAATTTTTTTTTTTTTTTTTTTTTTTTTTACTATATGGTAGTGTTTATTCTCTTTAATCTTTATTTCATATATATTGTTTAATTTAGAGTAATATTTATGGTTGTTTTAGTGCTTTATTATGTTGTAAGGCCCACAACAAGCCAAGCTTCTTGGGCCAAATAATTTTTCTTTACGTTTGTAATAGAGTTTAGTATTAATAAAATGATTGATTGATTGATTGATTGATTGATTGCATCTGTACAATACAGCGCCTCGTTCGTTTGTCTTCTTTTTCGCTATGCATTCCTAAATTAATGGATCGATTGGACAGACACTGTGCACATGTGACCTCCTGACATGAAAAAGTTAAGGAGATATGGTAAGGGAGGAGGGGTCTGCTATAAGAGATACAAGTTGGAGTTTTCTTGAACTTGAATCATTATTCATTTGAGATCTAGTAATTAGGTTCCACAATATAGTAGTTCTCACGTCTGTTTTACATACAGTATAAGGTGAGAAAATGCGGGAAGTATTCAAAAATGTACGAGGTCACTGGAAGAGGAGTGAAATAGTTGGGGTAGATTGATATCAGGCAGTGGCGGATCCAGGGAGAGCGAGGGGGGCGCGCCCCCCTAACGTAGACTAAAGCAGAGTAATTTACTTAATTAACGCAAGTTTGCGTTAATTAAACTTGTTCCTAACGCAAGTTTATCGGATCAAACTATTTTGCCCCCCCCCCCCCTAAAAAAAATCCTGGATCCGCCCCTGATATCAGAAGGCACTGCAAAATTATATTTGTGATAACGACAGAATATAATAAACCATCATACATATTCCTAAGCAACACAGTATAGTTTCGGCAAGTACTAGATAATTTTTCAGATGATTTGAGCAAATTCATACTAAAATACACCTAAGTAAACTTACCGTGCTCAATAAAATACGAAAGGATAAAAAGTTTGGAAACTGAACAACTTATTGGGGAAGTTTAATAATACCAATTACTATTCAGGAATGTTTGCTATACTTTTCTTGAAATGGGGGCAGTTTGGTTAAAATGTTTTTTGTTTTTTTTTCTTTCTTTTAAGAACTGAATAATGTGCTGCTGATAAACTACTGATCATACCTGCAAACAGCGGGGAGCCTTCCCCCTGCTTTAAGACCACCTCGAAGAAGTCTAAGACTGGTCCAGGAATAAATTCAAAGATTAGGGTCTAGAATAGCTTGTTTTTGTGTTTTCAACCCCGTGTTCCTTTGGCAAAGTCATCAGGCACATCTTCCTCCCATGGCAGGGCCCGTATACACCTATCTCACTCATGTTATTATAAATAATTAGCTTCGACATAATGTTCTGATAAACTTTAGGCTACTTGGAACGAGCTGGCGATGTTAGAAGTTGTATCGACTGACAACCCCTTCAGCAAATTATTAAACAGTTCGCGGTAACGAACTGTAAGTAAGGAGCGACTCAGCCTCATAGTACTGTAGAGGTTAAAAGCTCCTATATACAAATATGTGGATTTTTTTATTTTTTGCCAGGATCACGGATGCGTGTTTATTTACTTTTTTTGTTTGGTTTTTGTTTTTTTTGTTTTTTTATCGTTTTCCCCAGTGGTGATCGTATCGAACCAATGGTCACACAAGATCGAGAGAGCTCATTCGAACGGACATCAAAGGTTCTAATGCCCTTTTAAGTGACCAGAAACATTGGAGACAAATAAGCCCCCCCACGCCCATTTTTTACCCAAAAGTATCCAATAAAATTTTAAGATATCCATCTGATTCAGCATAGCTGGAAGGTCCTTTAACTATGCTTTTGGTGACAACATTGCCTTCCATAGTCCCTGGGGAAAGGGCTGGAAGCTACCTAATTTGCTCATATTGTTAACGTACAGGCCTAGTATTTGTTATAGGGAAATATACGGAAGTTTTCTGGGTAATTTTCTGAGGGGAGGGCGGATTTTCCGAGTAGAAGAACGTTTATGGGGAAAACTTTCCAGGGTAAATGCTACAATGGGAGGGGGGATTTCCTGGTATAATTTGAAAGACAATCAGAAATTAAATAAAAAACAAGTTTTTTTTGAACTGAAAGAAAGGAGCAACATTAAAAATTAGAACGAACAAAAGTTATTCCATATATGAGGGGGGCTGCCCCTTCTTCAGCCACAGTTCTTTACTCTAAAGTCTTGGAGTTCTTTAATAACACTTCCAATAATTTAAAAGGGCCTTTTGTTTGAGCAGTCTTTCTTAAAGAACTGTGACAAAAATTCAAACTTTAGCGTAAAGAGCGAGGGTTGGAGAAGGGACAGCTACCCTCATATGCAGAATAATTTTCGTTCGTTTTGAGTCTTAATGTTGATCCTTACTTTCAGTTGAAAAAATTTGCTTTTTTTAATTCACTTTCTTTTCAGGAAGGAGAAGTTTACTAAGTTAACCAATTTTGGCAATGGCTATGCCCCAAATTGGTTCATAAGCTTCTGAATTCTTCATATGAATGTCATACACTTTGGAGCATTTTGTTTTCTTTCAAATAATTTTTTTCTTGTCTTACCTGAAGATGTTCTCCCAGCATTAAGATGTGCATATGGCTGTAATAACCCCCAAAGATCTCCATTAGTGGCTATGGCGTGCTCTAGTACGGAAGCCGTTAGTAGCGCTTCTTGTTCTTGTGGGAGACACTGAAGAACAATCTCTTCAAGAAGATTTTCGATGCCAGAAGTCATGTACACAGCTGCGTATCTATAACAAGTATTTCACAATGGTAGTTCTATTTACGTAATAGATCTGTTCGTAACAGACACAGTACTTAAAAGCTATGTTTGAAGCCAAGTATTTCGTGTGAACTGCATTTTTAATGAAGGTGGCATCTAGTGGGGGTATCAGATTTTATCCCCCTCCCCAAAGAAGGCACAAAAAACATATTAAAATACACGCTCTGCGATTATACAATAGCTAAAAAGACCCTTAGAAAGGATTCCCATAAACGACCATCTCCCCTCTAAATCAAAATGGCTGGCGAGGACCCATTTTTAAGGTATATTCTTTTTAATTAGTTTATATTTCCTTCTATTTCAACAAGCAACTATGACTCATGCTACATTATAGTAACAAGAAATTATTAATATAGTGAGAATAAAGAAGTTTTAGCAAAGGAGCTTTTAACAAAGGAGAACCCATAGTAAATAATTATGGAATAAGTGCAGAAATGTAACAACTCAATACACAGTGACAGTCCTTATAAGGATAGCAGATGTCAAGTTGCTTTGTATATATTACCACCAAACACATACATACTATGGTGGAGGGGGAGGCTTTTGGGGCCGTGCACCCCTCCGGCCAATATTGATACTGATACTATAAATTATAAAATTTGGTATGTTTTCCGTATAATTTAACTGTTTTTTTTTCCAAATTGGTCCTTCCTCCTCCAATATCAATCATGCATATCCGACTCATTGCCAGCTACACATCCCTTCTTACATTACTAGAATTGTGCGTTTCACTGCGAAGGGCATCAGAAAGTACTAAAATAAATAAAACCTACTCATGAATGAACCTTCCAAGTCGGACATCCGCCATCCATCTATGGAATCGTCCAACGCCAAGTTGAAGACCTGCTCTAGCTGTTTTAGTCTGTTTTAGCGCTTCAGGGCCAGATACAGTATACATGGCTGCCGCTCTCATGGATGCCTGAAATAAAGTAACAAAAAAAATAATATTGAAAAAGTAACGGAGGAAATAGTAACCATAGTAGCCATACAAAAACAAAACGAGGAATAAAATCATGCATATACTTTGTTAATATACGCTTAACCGAGGACAAAAGAAATTCCCACAAACTACAGCTAAAATTAACATATCCGCAAAAGGAAACAAAGCATATTTTAAAAAAAGACAGAAAAACTTCTTTCATATCCTGAACTCAAATTATAAATTTAATAAGGGAGCGGAACACTGAGTCTGGAATGCTCAGATGGGAGAGAGAGGGAGCATAGTTCTTAATTTAAGAAAATTCCCCATATCGTTTTTGAACTAAATCAACCGAAGTCGTCCAAAGATGTTGCATGAAATTTAGTCCAGATTTTGTAGATTTTCAATTAACATTTACTGAGAATTTCATTTACACAGCTTTTGACCAGCTTGAGAAAAAAAAGATGACATATCAATGACAACCTTTTGCGGTATTCGGAATAATACTTATTTCTACAAGAATTAGCAGCAAAAAAAGTTGCGAATATTTTGTCCAAAATGCAAGCGAATTTTACAAAAGTATTAAAAAAAAGTAATTACAAAAAGAGGTCAAAGAATCATGATCTTAGGAAATTAATATTCATCATCATCTTCATTTGCGGTTAGTAAGGTAAATTATAAAAACAAATTATCTACGATAATTAGGAAATTTAAATTTCAGAAATCCACGCCTTTGTCGTATTTTTTGGTTTAAAGTCAAGGATTTTTGGTACTAATGTTGGTTATTAATATCAACCTGAAAACTATTTCCTAGTTTTGCTTAGATGAAATACCGCAGACAATATACTATTTTTCCATCGAGCCAATGGTCCTGGAAAATCGAAAGAAGGCCCTGGCGAACCGAAGTAAGAACTTCTAATATCTTCTCAAGTAGCTGAAACAATTGTGCCGCGGTAAGGCGGCGTTCTCCCATTTTTTGGCACAAAACGATGATTTTCCCCCAAGGAGGGAGACATGTAATGTCACTTGGTGGCTTATTCGCTCCTGAAGATACACCTAGTCCGTTAAAAATAAACTTTAATATAGAAGTTAATTTTGAAACTTCTTTTAACTAAGTTGATTCAGTTGATGATTGATAAAATTATGTACAGATGTGTATAATTGCTCCAGTGGATCTTCACGGAGGTAGGAGCTTTCTCCTATCTCTAGAGGGGGAGTGTTAGCCTGAAGTCTTAAAAAATGTTTTTTTCATGCCCAACTTTTCTAAATTTCAATGGGTCTTCAGATAAATATATTTATTTTTTTTTTTTTTGGGGGGGGGGGGGGGGATTCGAAAACAATTTCTAATTATACTTCATTCGCGGGAAGTTTTCATATTAGGCTTGTAACATGGGTACTACAGGCAATAGTTCCCCTGTTATTGTGGAGACTAAAGTTCATTTTGGACAGTTATACTTTATTTCGAAAAGCAAATACACTAAATGAGGTTTTTTAATGGAAGCAATATTTCACAAAAATTGATTTAAAGAGTCGGATTCGATGGGTTGTCAGCTCTCCTCATACTTACGGTAACCTTGGATATGGTATTAAAACGAACAGAAATGAAGGGGACATGGAACAGTTATGAAGGGGACATAAAGTTCTTTCATATGCTAAGGTAAAGCAGTGGATGTAAATTCTGTCTGTTATTTTATATTTATAAATTTAGCCAGGAATTTGGCTTTTCCAGTATTTTCCCAATAGAGTCAACAAGATGAACAAAACAAAAGGAAATAGAAGTGGATTTGAGATTCCCAAATTGCCTCAGATCGCTGATGTAGGATTTTTTCTTTAATCCCTTCGACAAGAAATCCTTCGTAAAGTTTTGAGAATATGAGAGTAAGGAAGATAGGACGAACACCTTCAAAACCAAGCTTTCTGCATTTATTTTACAGGGGGTATAAAGCCCTGTTTCCAAGTTTATGGAAATTAACCAGACTCGGTAATCTTACTGAAAATGGTAGATAAGGGCTTTGAAAATAAGCCAATCCAAGCTATTAATGGTAAAAAGGATATCCAAAGGGCAGTCGCTTGATTTGTTAGAGTTCCTATGTTTTCAAATTAAATGGGGAAATAAAAGGAAAGGACGGGGAGATTGTATAAGTAGATAATTTATAGCATAATACTGGATCACTTTGGAATATAGAAGCGACGAATACATTATTTTTTATTGGAGGCTGTCTCAGGCAATACGATACACTTAAAGGCTTTCTCGTCTTCTCGTTTACTTCGATTAATCTTAATGGTAAAAGTTTATTCCGACAACAAATTTATGAGAATTTCGAAAAACAGCCTGATATCCCTCGAAAATGGTGTCAAATCGAAATTAAAGCTTCACCATTGGAATCTCCATAGCTAAAAACGTCATACAGGAGAATTGCAGTCCGCCATCTTGAGCAGCAAGGAAAATCACATTTTGGCAAGGGAAGAGTGATGCGTCTCCTTTTTATGGATTCAATGACGTAGGCTCCCTCAACTCTTCAAATCCCAACGAAAAGTAAAGTGATCTATCAAAACTTTTAAAGAAAAAAAATGGATTATTATGTCTAAGGAATGAAACGAACAGAAAAATCTCTAGAACCTATTGTGTGTTGCTGATTAATACGGCTTAATTTTGGCACAATACCGTCCCTTACAGGTTAATTACGTTCTTCTTTTTGTTATTAAAAATGGCATGGTTTGGCTACATTTAACTTATATGTGACCCCTTCTTGTAATCCACTTATTTTTTTTATACATATTCCTCTATGGACAACTTCATGAGCACGTACCAGCTAACTGACGATTATCACTATAATTGCTTGCAAATTAACTATTAGTTTTAGCGTTATTGAATTCAGAATAACTGTATAAGCGATTCACTGTTTATTATTACTTGTATATTTATTTGTACTTGACATGATTTGTACATTATAAAAATGCAATTAATACAATAACTGTTAGCGCTATATTACAAATGGATAAATATGTTCAGTACACTTGGGAGCAGAAGGTATCCTTGCTCACTATTATCCTTCCTTCCTGATCCTTGCCAGTCTCCCTCTCTTGGCTTCTCTTACGAAGTAAATATGCTTTTGCAAATGCCACAACGGAATAAAGATAAACTAGCGGAATTTGTCTCACTTTATAACTCATTTTCGCCCTTCCATTTTTGGCATGATGATACGAGTTGGTTGGCAAAAAATTTAGTTTTTTTCTATTGTTTTTCCAATTAGCGCGTGTTTTTCACTTAGAATTTCCAATAAGAACTAATAGAATATTCAACTTGTCAATGAAAGTCGTTGCACTTTACTAAAAAGCATTTAAGAACGATCGCTTGCATTATAGTAATAAATTCCATGTCCGCGAGAATACTCCTGTCAAAAAGAATACAAATCGGATATAGATCAAATGTTGGCCCTGGTACCCTTTGACAATCCTGGGTAATAATTAGACGTTTTTGGCATTGAAAGAAATAGCGAAGCACTTTTCAATAGTAGGCATTGACACTCCCTCAAATCCGGGGCAACGCTCTAGCATTGCCTATAATGTGTACCTAACATGCATATATTTTCCGACCCCTCCGTATGGAAGGAAAGGTCATAAAATCATGTGAGAAGCTCGTTCAATTGGAAATATAAGCTCCCCCCTTAATTACTCCACGCTATCAGATCCAAACTTTTACATAACCAATTTCTTCCAAATAGACGAGAGTTTCAACCCCTGGGGCAAGGGCCGTTAACTATGCAAATTGTCAACTGTTTACAGGTAGGTTATATGGTGGAAAGGGGGAAGGACATGCTTGATTTTGGGTGTCTAATTAGCTTGAAATTTTAAGAGGTCATTCCCTGGGCAAAGAGGAATACATATTCTGTTGAGAGTGGGGAGAGGGTTAGGGTTTCATTGATTTATTCCTAGCAATGTCTGTTTGTTTAAAGCTTGATTCATTATTTGACTTTATTTTGCCTGATTTTAGTTTTAATATGACTCTTTACGTTTCTTAGGAGAATTATTTTTGAAAAAGTTTTTTAATTAATTTTTGAAAACTAGAGCTCCTTGGTCATTTTTTTCACATTTAATGTGTTCCGGTACTTTAATATATTAATCATGCAATTTGTATTTAACAACACACATTCTTGAACAATCTATCCTTAAACAACCCTACTTAACAACACAGCACCTACTGGCGGATAAAAAAAATGGTTCGGAGTTGAAATAAAAATGTTTTGAGTTGCATTCTCCTAAAATTTGTGAATTTTAGAAGACTGTAAAGTTTACTGCACTAGAGATTTTGAATATTCGCAACTTCTATTTAAACTATTCCTCCATCTAATTTTTAATTCCGCTGAAGAAAATTTCATTAGTGAACCACCGAACGGCAACGAAGTCCCTAAAATTGAATTCTAAAACTAAAAAAAATGTAAAGACCTTAGACAGTTTGATCGAAAATCTAAAGCATCCACTTCACCTGTAGTTCCAAAGTTAGTTGCAAATATTTGTTATGGTCCACTATATTTGTAATAATCACCCGGGTTTAGATTTTTTTGTGAATATAAGGGGTTATTAAATAAATTAAAAACAATTTATTTTACATTAAGCACTACGATATTGTTTTATAATTAAAAAGACATTTCTGCAACTGTGTATATATTCATCTTGATTTTCATCAAAAAAGACAGTCAAAATTAGGTTTTTGGACTTCACTATAGAGCTGCAGCTATTTTAGCGAAATTACACCCCGCCCACTCTATTTTTTTTATGACATGTATCACTTCAATTTTCGTTGGAAATAAATTGGAAAAATTCGGCTGTATTCGGATACGAAAAATCTAAGAGCATACAACAGAAAATTCGGTTAAGGTAGGAAATGAGGCTAGCAGCTGGCTTCTTAGTAAATCAGGAGTTAGGCAGCGTTGCTTTCTATCCCCCTTTACATGGATCATTTTGATGGACTTTGTCTTAACGAGCACAGGAAAGGCAATGGAATAACAAGGAATCAAATGGGGAGGGAACACTTTTCTGGACTTGGATTATGCTGATGATTTAAGCATCTAGATGAAAGTGTGAGCAAAATGAATGAACTTTTAGAGGTTTTGCAAGTTCAGGGTGCTAGATTAGGTTTAAAAATTAATGTTAAGAAGACTAAGTCGCTAAGGCTGGGAATAAGTGAAGATGAAAAGATGACGTTGGGCAACGAAAAGATTGATTAGGTGGACAGCTTCACTTACCTTGGTATTCGCATTAGTAAAGACGGTGGGAGCAGTGAAGATGTTAAAAGTAGAATAGCCAAGGCTCAGGTGGTTTTTCACAGTTGAGAAAAAGTTTGGAAGAATAGGATATAGGAAGATAAGTCTGCAAACCAAGATTAGAATATTGGAAGCTACAGTGATGACAGTGGTCAAACATGGCTGAAGCATGGGCGCTACGAAAAGCGGATGAATATTTGCTAGATATTTTCCAGAAAAATTGCCTACGGATTGTTCTGGGTACCCGGCTGACTGACCGTAGTTCAAACAGTAGACTGTACAAAAAGTGTGAGTTCAATCCTGTTTTCTAGGGCTATAATGAGAGAAAGGTGGAGATTGCTAGGGCACGTTCTGCGGATGAAAGATGAGAGGTTGCCAAAGATTGTCCTTTAAGCCGACCGTCTAGGGCTAAACGGAAAGCAGGTCGTCTGCGGTTGGGGTGGGAGGATGTCATAAAGAAACATTTAAGGGAGAGAGATTTTGAATAGTATTGGGATCGAGGAGGAGCATACACAGCTGTGTTGGCCTCAGGCGGCTTGGTGCTGCGGTGAGTTGTTAGTAGTAGTAGTAGTAGTATATGATAGAAATATGCAAAGATGGCAGTATTTTTACAGCTCAGTCTAAACTTGCATTGTGGTTACAAATTCTATAATATTTTAACAAATGTTCTTATAAAACAAGAAATAGGACATAATAATGAACACCATGAAAAAGCAAAACCTATTTAAAGACTTTTAAGCAATTTCCTGGCAAAACGGGAGCCAGAGTTTTCCCCCCGCGGAAAATTCCCCGGAAGAGGATGGGGAAGTGGCATCCCCCCTCCTATACGGAATAAATTCTTCTCATCTTGGGATTTAATGCAACTCTTTACTTTCATAATAAAAGCGCAGACCAGAAATATTCCCGGAAATCAAAAGGAATTATATATCAAACTATACTTCCATTTCCTCCCCCCGCCTCTCCCCTAGAACTAATTTTGTATTTATCTGAAGGCTTAATGATAGTTAGGATTTTTTGGCATTAAAATGCGGCCATTGAAGCATCTGCCTCCCTCCCAAATTCGAAAACAATCAGAGAACCTTACTGTAGAGATTTAAAGCTCTCACCTACAATTGTTTGAAATTGTGTATTTTTTACCAAAGATAGATCATCGATAAGTGATCACTTTTATAAAAAAAAGGTCTAGATACCAAAAACAGTTCTAGGACATAGGCTGTTTGGTTTCTAACCACTTTCGACTTAAAACAAAAAAAGACTAGAATTCTTAATTTCCGATCGAATGAGCATCCTCCGAAGTTTCTACGATCATGAGGGGGAGGTTGGGATGAGGAAGGAGCAGCCATTCTCCTTTACGGAATAAATTCCGCTTGTTTTGGAGTTTAATGCTACTCTCTACTTTCATAATAACAACGTAGACCAAAAATATTCCCAAAAATCAAGAGGGATTATATATCAGTTTCCCCAAGGGGAAATTGATATACTTATACATTCAATATCCCAGGGGGATATTGAACTGACACATTCCCTTCGTATCACACAAAAATGTGCCTGGCAATTATTTTAATGCTTTATTTAATTGAAGTGATTTGCTTCATAATACAGTGATGTATCATTAAGGAGCGGCGGTAGGTTTTTGAGTGTGTGTGTGGAGGAGGGGGGGGGGGTTAGATGTCTAAAGAATTACGTTTCAATGGCCCAATTTTCTAAGTCTGATTGAGGCTTCAAATAAAATTTAAATGAGTTTTTGGGACTTGTTGTCTTATCCTTCTTGGTTCCCACGTATATTTTTGGCCTCTGCCTTTATTATTGGTGCTGCGGGGAGGGGAGTAGTAGTATCCTAGTAGTGACCAAGTTGATTCAGGTAATGTTTGACGAAATTGCGTACAGAAAGGTATTATTTCGCATCAGCTATTAAGAAGGAGTGTCAGTAGGTCGTTGCAGAGCATGGAAACTTTTCCCCCCAACGCATCTGATCGAAATTTGATTGCCAAACCTTTTTTTTTATTAAAGTATCCGATTCTAACTTAAAAGTTTTAATTAGTAGCTTTAGATTTATTTTAAAACCCCCTCGAGATTCCCTGAAAGTTTCAACGAAATGCCATTAACCGTTTCCTGGACTATTTCGGATACGCCCTTCTGACAATTGAGATGCATATAGTATCTTTTGATTGAATATTCGGACCCTTAGCTGCTCCTAGGATATTGAAGATAGACCTTTTTTGATAACTTATATGCAGATAGTATATCCAGATTTAACTCAACATATCCCTCGACATTCCCCAACATTTCACCTCAATAACCTTAGTCTTTTCGGACAAACCCAGTATAAAACATTCCTCTCTTTCCCAATGATAAATCTTGCATGTTAAGAATGGATAAAATGCATGATTTATAATCCTTGTCCATGGCTAATGTTAAGGAGAGGGACACATAAAAAGGGAAAGGGAAGGGTGGCTGGTTGCCCTCCAATCGCTCTTCATCTGCCCCTCCAATATACATTAAAAGTTTCAACCTAATGCCATCAGCTGTTACTTAGATATTACTGATATTCCCTTTTCACAACCAGCAAGGACAAAGTGTGTTTTGAATTTGTTTGTCATCCCTCTCAACATTTCCTTAAAGTTTCACCTAAAGAATCGAAGCGTTTTTGGAGATCCAGGATCAAACATACCCTATTTTCTTAATAAAAAACCTCATATCTTAACAATGAGCATTTTGCATAACTTACAGCCCTTACACCGGGGGCTACGGGAGGGGAGGTTGTCAAACCAGGAAGCACAGTTATTTGACATTTGGACTATTTTGAATAAAATGGCTGACCTCAAAATTTCGATCGGATGCGTTGGGGGGAAAAGTGTGTGGGGGGTTGCCCTCTGGTCACTTTAAATTTTAAAACGGGCACTAGAATTTTTAATTTGCAACCGAATGAGCCCCCTCTGAAGTTTTTATGACCATCCATTCCATATAAAGTGCCTCTGAATAATAATAATACATTGAAGCCTTGTGACTGTTTACTATAGGCAACGTTATCTGACTTAAAGATATGAGTAGAAATTTCAAGTTTCCTTCTAATGAACATCCAAATCATCCGGGTGGAATATGGGGGGGGGGGGTCCTGGGAAATTTTCCGGTGCGGGGAGTTTTCTATGGGGGGATTTTCCAGAGGGGGATACCCCTAGCACCCACCCAAACAATCTTATTAACTAGTTACAGTTTTTTTTTTTTCAAACATAGCTGCAAATCTGCTGTAACATAACAATACTAAAATTAATTAGTTGATCCAGATGCACTTGCTTGCTTTTTTACTCTAGCTCAAGATCTTAAAGTGACCGACATGGAGATTAAATGAGTGAGTCAGTTCCAATATCTGGGTAGAAGTCTGACTAAAGTTAAACAGAGAGATAATGCCTCGTATTATATATGCTGATGAAGTATTCTCTTAATTTATACATGTGTTGTAGCAAGTTTTTCCTGAAGCTTAAACTGCACCTGTTTAATAGTTAAGTCCTTTCTGAATTAATGTTCAAGCGTGAGTCATGGAAATTATAAAAACTGCCAGAGTTTTCAAAAATTTATACGGATGTTAAAACAAGTGTCCACAGAGAATACTTACGATTAGTTTTGCTAATACAGTGTCAGACAGCCAGATAAGAACGTACAAAGGAATTTCTTTCAACGGCTGAAATATACTGGAGGGGGAGGGGGCTCAAAGAATCACAAGATAGTAGATAATATAAACAATTTAAGAAATACGGGGGAGGGAGAAAATAAAAACCGTGATATTCCAGGGGAATTGCAGGTTAGGGCTATATCCAGGCAGCCTCCAATTATTAAAAAATTAAACTAAGAATATGGCAGCAATGAGGTCAGATGACTCAAAAGAAAGAGGAAGATTTCCCTATAGTGTTCAGTGGTGAACTACCAGCCTTTTAAAAAGTGGCAAGCAAGGGAATATATTTGGGCGTTCCATTGGACGTGGGGCTATCATTCCCAAATAAAGTGTGGTCTTGACCCAAGATCGTTTGATGTGGAGGCCAACTGTTACTGCCTCCTCATAGTGTAGGAAGACCAAAACGTAACTCTTAATATTCTGTCTTTGCATATATGTTTAAACATGAATAATATGCATCTGTACATTTTTGAGTCTGATAGTCAACTGAGCATTAATTCGTTTTTGGGGTATTTTACTCATTGATCTGCATAGTTGAGACTTGAGACAATCAATGAATTTAAAGCTAAAGAAAAGAAAAATGTAATAAATCAATTTCTCTTCTGAACAGCTCAATTACCAGATAAATAAAATCGCACATTCTCGCTGTTTTTCAGTCAATTTGACCGATTAAGTTTAATTCTCCAGAACTCATGATTTTTATGCAGTTCTAAAGAAATAAGCTTATTCCCACTTCTACTTTTAAAAGGACGGATAGTTGAGAATTGAGCCGGACAAATAAATTTTCAAGTTATGATTTATCAGAGTCAATAACTCGTCTCAAGAATAATGTCTCACACCACACAATGTGCTTGTATGTTGAGGCTTGCCCTTTAATTAAGGTATCAATGTGTATACGCCTTAATTGTCATAAGTTACTTCTGGACTGTTGCTAACAAGCTTTATAGGTTTCCACCCAACAAATATAGACAATAGAGCTACAGTTGAAGAAAAGTTAAGTACTGTCGGTATAAGGCTACAATGATTAAGTACGACCCTTATTCAATACATGTACATGATGAGAACATAAAACGTTTCCCCTTTTAAGAAGTCGGCTAATAGTAAATCTTAAAGCGTTAAGTGTAAAAAAGTAATAAAAGTACCTAAATTTTGTGTATTAAAATATTTATAGTCTATTGTTTGTTATCAGAACCTGGTTATTTAGATGCTATGTGTAGCCATAAACAAGCAAGATCTCTATGCTTTATTGTAGTGAAATACGCTACGTGGAAAAAAAAATACCATAAATTTGTGGATATAGCAGCAAAATAACAAAACACGGAAGCTATTTCTATATTTTCACTCCTTAGATGTTAGGTAACTCTTATGATACCATCCCAGACAACTACGAGGTGATGAAATACCTCCTCAGTCTCCTTACCTGAAAGACAGTTCTATTAAGAAAATTATCATCTAATGTGGCTGTTTTATAACCTATCGTCTTAGCACCTTGGGAAATATGCCGTAATATAAATATTTCGTCTTCTTTATACTTAAATAAAACCCAAAAATCGGATATCCAAAACCAAAAACTGAAACATTTTACAAAAGCACAACAGAAACGCTAGTTGGCGATGATGTCAAACGCGTTTACCACAACATCATCTCCTAAGAAGGTGTCACAGAAAAAAAATTGAACCGAAATCTGAAAGATTTAGCAGGATATATTTATGATATGATATTTATTTGCTAAAAAAAACAACCGGGCCATGGCAAACTGAACATATATACACGAAAAAAAAACAATATAACCATTAATTTTACGCAAATCTTGGTAGTCTACTCGAGTCATTAATTGATGCGTCTTTTACACGGGCTATTTCCTCACGACTCCAAAAGAGAATACGAAACAAAAATACTAGAAAATCGAACACAAGAAAGGGCTATTGGTCACCAACCATTTCTTGAATTTTATGCATCTGTTCTTCATTTTTTCTTTCCGTTTATATATTTTTATTCTAGAAACAAAATGTTTACTTTTCTCCATGGAGATGACTTACTTACGTTGGCTTCTGTCTCCTGTGGGACAGCGCTTGGCGTATAGAGTTACCTCAGCCTCCTCGTCTTGCTTTAGTCTATGGCAGGTGCAAGTGCTTCATCAAGGTTATGTGCACTAGACTGTCGAACAAACTGTTGGACGAGCGCTTCTTTAGTCAGCCACTAGGTCGTTTCCAACCAGCTGCAAGAGGGCGAGATTCATAGGTGGTTTTTATCCTTTCGCTGCCATTGAAGTCGAAACATCGCAGACCTTCGATCCTTCTTAGGGACTTCGAATCAAAAACGTTTATGCACTTAAGAATTGCAGCTGATGATTTCCATGACTTAGCTCCGTAAAACATTACAGAGCCGACGAAGGCATTGAAAACACGCCGTTTTGTTGTACGGCTGATGTTTGGTTTTCGCCAGAGGTAACAGTTTTCCAGGTTTACTGAAGGGTCATTAGGATGAGAGGACGAGTCAATGGCCGTGATTTATATTTTATTCCACTTTGTCTGAAGTTCAACTTTTGCTGCTCCATGTCATAGTATTTGAAGTGCTCCCAACAGTTGCTCCATGGAGTCAGCCAGAATGGCCAAGTCCTCAGCAAAGTCAGCGTCTGAAATGACATGATCCCCAAACTTGGGCCCAAATTTAAGACAAGAAATAGTCTTTGTTATAACGTGGTCTTCGATGAAGTTGAAAAGTTCTGGGGCGAATGCATATCCCTGGTGTACCCCTGCCGTTATCTGGAAGCACAGGCTTCACCGGTAGTTCACTGCAACGTAGCCGTAAACAGTGTGCAATATTTGCAATATTTCTATGGAAGACCGGTCGCCCTAAGAATCTACCATAGGGCTCGTCGGTTGACTAATTCAAACGCATCAGGAAAGCCTACAAAGACAATAAATGATTTTTGTCGGTATTCCGTGACCTTTTCTACTATTTGTCGAATTATGAAAAAACTGGTCAATCGTTGAGCGGTCCAACACAAAAACCCCTTGCTCTGATCGCCAAACTTTGTGAATTATGCCGTGACATCAACCTAGCAAGATCATTGAGTAAAGTTTTCATTGACAGACAACAGGATTATTCCCACGGGATTAAACAGTCACTTCTAGAGTCTTTCCTCTCCCACAAGACGATGATGATATCCTTACACCATTCGTAGGGCGTTCTCAATCTACCAAATTATAGAGAACAGGGTGTGCATGGACAGGAGTATTGCAGGCCCGGTATATTTTAGTAGCTCTGGACTTAATCCACAGATGCTAGGAGCCTTATTAATTTTGAGCCGTTATACTGCAATCCTAGTTTCTGAGCGACTGAAGGGCTTGTCTACAGGAGCATTAACTTTAGATCTTTGCCAGCTAAACTTTCTGGGACAAATATTAGAAGGTGGAAACAGGCTAGTATTATTGAGGAGCGAGCAGAACTGATCCTTACATTACTCAAGGCAAGAGTCCTTGTCAGAAATAAGTGTCCCATCCCTGGACAGAAGAGGTCCCAAAGTGGGAGTTTTATTTTCTGTGAAATGCCTGACATGTAAAAACAGAAAACCCATGTCATACTTTTTCGCTGCTATTATGATTTTGTCAGCTTTCCTTGAAAGGTCAAGAGCATGGTCAAACGGTCAAAAGTATTTTAAAATTTGTACTCTTGTACAAATGCGTACAAGCTGCGTTTAATGCAAGTTACGAAGCTTACGCTGAGTTCAATGCAACTCAAACTTCTTTAAAGATTGGAAAAATGAAAGTTTTTTTTCAGCACACAAACTGTCTCTCTTTTAAAATAAGCTTTCAAGAATAAATATTAAGTTCCATTGGATTGTTTTTTGTTGTTATTTTTATACCTCTTCCTCTATTTTCGAAAAAAAGGTACAGTGCAAAGCAGGGGCGTAATTTGCTTTGGAGGGGACTGCCCCCTCCAGACCCAGGTCCCCCCGACCTCAGTTTGCCCCCCCCCCCCAGCTGAAAATTTGATTCTGCAAAAAAAATCTTGTCAAAACTGAGTTAAACCTGCATAATTCAAGTGTCGAGAGAAACAGGTCAGTTTTCTTTAGTATATCTTTGCCTTTATGGTAATATATGGAACATTTCTCAGTTTTCACTGTCATTTTCACTTTACTTGGGAAAATTGGCCCCAACTTTGTCCCCCACCCAGGGTTTTGACGAAATTACGCCACTAGCGCCAAGATTTGAAATGAATACTGTAAGAACTAACCTTGATGCAAGAATCTGCAAGACCCGATGAGAGCACAACTCTAAACGCAGAGGAAACTTCATGCTTAGAGCAGAGCCCAATTGGCTTAGAAAGGCGTTGAGTTTCTCTAGCAATCCGAAGAAGGGCCCTCTGAAGAAGGTAAGCTAAACGGGGTACTACTTCCATTGAGACTCGATCAAGATCTTCTCGTAAACGTCCGTTTTGTATAACACGCAACACATCATGGTTATTCCACGGTAAGTTTTGGAGTTCCACAAGCCTTCAAACAAATGTCATATTAAAAGTTAAGACACGAGGAAGTCAAAAATTAGCAATAGCAATCAAGGGTGCGTTCCAGAAGTCAATTCTTCAATAACTATTATTAATTATATATTATTACCTTCTCCCTAAAATGGCTCATAACTACATATTCTGCCCCTTATATACACATAATAAGCCATTGGCAATAAGGATTAAGTTCAATCTGCACTTATAATACTAATAATCGGTTGTTTTTTTAATTATCTGGTGTTTTAGATCGCAAATAATAATAGATAATTTTTTTTTCTTTAACGATCATTATCTCCAGGAACGCACCCCAAGTGTGTGGTTTTTATGGTGTGGTTTTATGTGGCTTTATGTGGCTTTATGTGGCACCCCAAGTGTGTGGGTTTATGTGGCTTTTTCATTTGGATCGAGTTAAAAAACCATGTGCATAAGCATTATTCGTCTATAAGGGCCATGATTTTGAAACACCTAAATATTACATTGGAATGGTGCAGCCAGGCAGTGATTTACTTCATTCCTAAGAACCAAAGCAGAGTACCCGCAGAAGATATTGTTCAGAAGATATTACGTGCAGAAGTGCTGAAAAGATACTGTTAGAAGATCGTATTTGGCAGCAGAGCAGTAGAACATTATTCAAGCAGCATTTAATGCCGGATAGAACTCATATTTTTATATGCCAAAGGCATCAATACTTCCCATATGCCTATCATTAGAGTATTTTTTTGGAAAGAAAATGAGTTTTTGATACTGTCTATTATATATGGATGACTTGTGGATTAAATTAATTATCATTTTTACTAAACAAAAGAAAAAACAGGATACGAATGCCGTTTCATTCGATTAGTAAAGGATGAAATTCAGGTGTTTGGGTTAACTTTTTTACGACTTTGGCGATAAGATACATATTCTGTGAAATTTAGTAGATAAAATTAACCTGTTAGAAAAGTAGTACATTACCCTGTCACAAACAAATTAATAAAGGCAGTTGAGCTCTTCAGTTACTTATGAGGTAGATCTTCAAATTAAGATGCATTATCTAAAGTATTCACCAATTAAATTTAATGGTTAAAACTCCGTGTTCGATGCCATTATAGACCCAAAGAGAAAAAAAAAAAATAGATATTATAAAACCACCTTGTCATGATTTATTTGCTAAAATTAAAAAAAAAAATTTTCCGATGGCCATAGACAGTTACACCTTTCACGAAGCAAACAGAGCTATTGTCCGTTTTAAGTCTACCAGCTAATTCAAGAAAAATGTATTTTTAGCGACTTCTATAGTGATTTTCCCAGAACACAGATAGCATATGCTACACCTTCCCACAGGAGGCTTCTCCCCTCCCCCTCTCCAAACTTATCCTAGGACCAAAGCTATAATATAATATAAAATAAGTTAGGAACCACAATAGTATATTAATGTTCGCATTTTTTTAAACACTCAGCTCAAGGCCCACCAGAAAAATCATTTGATTTTCTCGTGTTGAAAACATGAATTGTGCACACATACCCATAACGATTTAAACTCCTCCTTAGCTTCAATTTACCTCGTCGATGGTTTTGAACCCTCTAGCTTTGGTCGATGGACTTCACAGTCGGAATTTATTATTCAAAAAAGATTATGGATAGGGATTTGGCACCGCTTAGTTCAAAATGGGATTTCCAAGAAAAGAATTTTGCACAAGTAAACAAATACTCACATAGCATATGTTCATTTCATTAACATATATACATGTTTCTATCACAAAACATATCGCCAACAACATTACAGAAAGTGGTGTTTTGAGCAATCTTTTTTGTTTGTCTTTAATATTAGCTTAGGATTAAGGTCGCTTTTACGGGTTTAAACCAAAATGTCAGCTTACTTTTTATTTTTTACTTTAGCTATTATCCATTATCTAAGACCAGCCTGTCACGTAAGATAAGAAATATGAATTTCGCTCCCCTTTAGTCATGGATGTATCATGCAAGTCCAGTAAACTTTGCAAAACAATATTTTTTTAAACAATCCTAAGGATGGTTGGCAATGGTTGACCAGTTTAAATATTGCTTGAAAAAAAAAGACTATATACCGTGTATAACCGTATATAACGTCTAAAAAAGGCTCTGGGCCTCCATGATTAAAGAGATAAGGACTTAAATTCCCCGCAATATCATAGATGGGGGAGGGGGTTGAGGGCCTATCCCCATTTCAATCACGCAGTGCCAGAACATTAGTGGACAAAAAGGCAGAAGTGATGAACGGGCCGAAGACTGTCCAGCTCAACCGGGTCTCGATCCAGGATTAGGAGTTAAAGGCCTAATCTCAATTCCCCCAAAAGAATTTGCAATATATAGGTGGCCTTTACCAGTCATGGGCATTACATGTATTGATCCAGGCGCGTTTGTACGTGGAGGGGCCTTGACAACCCCACATCTCTCTAAGGCTCTACAGATTTTTACGATTTCTATCATGCCTTCCTATATGTCATTCATATAGTCTACCTTTTGCTGTTTATTTAGTCTACCCCCCCCCCCAAAAAAAAAAATTCTATACATCTGATTATTTTCCCCAATAGTTTGAATATTGGATAGTTTCTCATTCTCCAACTTCAAGAAGCCTAATTTTGAATGTTGCTACTTTTTAGCAGATAGGAAGAATTTCATGGACCTTGCAAGCCATAGGTACGTACCTTAAATACAGTTATGAAGCCTAATCAAGAAACCTCCAAGCAATACTGTTGCAAAATACTGTTATAAAACTAAATCAAATTCAGGGTATCTTTGCATACACTTTTGTAGCACCGTTCAAGCTAGATTATTTCGACAATATGGATAGTTTATGGCTGCTTTGAGAGACAATTCACAATCAGAGACGATTCCTCAAAAATAGCTTTTAGTAGGGGAAAGATACGGAAAAAAATGGTCGAACCAGGAAAAAATTGGTACAGAAATTATTTTTGCACCACTGTGTTCAGAAAAGAGAGTTCTACAACATATCAAAAATATAAATCTCCATCCCGTTGCGAAATTCCCTTTTTTTCACGTTTTTTGCGCCTATTTTTTAGATATTTCCAGAATCCGAGAATGAGGAACCGTGAAAAGAAAAGTAGTTTATTGATGGTTTCCCTTTTAAGAAACGATTGTTTTTGTGCTCTTTTATTAGACAGAAACATCACGTTTAATCATTTAATTCTTTTTTATGTTTTGTTTTTGTATGAAGTAAAAAAAAAAAAAAAAAATTCCCATCTACCCTTACCGCTTAAGTGAGACAGTGCTTTCAAAGGTGCAATATGAGAAGATCCCTGGCAAAAATGTCAACGACCCGTATGCCTCACTCGATCAGCTCTGGTTAGCTACCGGGTTCCTGAATGTCCCAAGGCCGAGCTGGAATGGATTCATGCAGTCAGTTTTCTCTAACCAAATACATCATGAAACAGGAAACCTTCGCAGCAAGGCAAGCGTCTTGTTTTTGCCCATGATTGACCTCCCGTCTAGCAACGAATCCTGCCTTTACTCAACCTTGCGCTTTGTAGCTTCGCAAGGCAGAACCTACGGATTCACACCCGTTCTCACATTTGACCAGCCGCTCTGGTGGAAGTCTATGAAGATCCTCAAGTCCGACACGACGAATGAGCTGAGTAGTATTGTTCTCAAGTTAGGCGGTTTTCATTTGATGATGAGTTTCGTCGGATGCATAGGACACCTCATGCAAGGTTCTAGTCTGAAAGAGGTTCTGGAATTGGTATACGCGACTGGTGCAGTGCCGCATATTCTTTCTGGAAAAGCGATTTCTAGAGCTGTTCGAGCTCACATTCTCATGAGCTTGGCCATATATGCTCATCTCCTCGAAGAAGAGCAAGCGACGTTGACGTCTCTAGACATGTCTACTGTCTTCGCTAACGTACTGGATGGATACCTCCCACCCGAAGATCTCAGTCATGATCCCCAGCTCAAGCAACTTGAAAACTTTCTCAAGCAGAGACGCCAAGACCTGCTGACTCAGAGAACTGCGAAGCTCTGGTTTCAGTATCTTGACATGGTTGGGATACTGCTTAAGTTCATACGTGCCGAGAGACTAGGCCTGTGGGATTTGCACCTACAATCTGCAGTAGAGATGCTTCCGTTTCTAGCAGCATCTGGACATAACCTCTATGTCAAGTCGGTCTGAATATACCAGCAAGAGATGGCTAAGCTTCAAACTAGTCACCCACCAATCTTCGAAGCATTTGAACAGGGAGGTCACACCATTAGAAGATCAGAGCGACGCTGGGCTGGGCTCTCGGCAGATCTTGTCATCGAGCAGGAGTATATGAGAAGTCTGAAAACATCGGGCGGTCTTACAACTGGAGGTGGGATGACAGAACAGCAGAGAGCCATTTGGGTTCTGTCAAGACCAGCATGCCTGGAGATCAACCTCTTGATGCAAAATTTGACAAAAATTGGTTACTCGACAAGTGAGCAGCACCGCGACATGAGTTCCAGTAGAAAGGAGCGTGACTTCGACGATACCCAGAAGCTCGTCGGATACTTCGGAGAATCTTCTCCGTTCAGAGGTGACAATCAGCTTAGAAACATTGCCAACGGCATAACTTCTTCCCAAGATGTTAATGTTGACGAGGCCGATATGGCTGGAAAGTTGATTCTAAGTAAGATGACGGGAAAAACCTTGAAGGAGCAAGTCTTCAAGAAAAAAGACCAAGTGACCCTAATGAATGCCAAAAAGGCGGGGTCCTCTGTGGTAGCGCACATAGATCCGGCGCTCCTTTTCCAGCGGTTTATAATAGTAGCCCAACGAACTGACCTCCGAGAAGAATACTTCAAGTAGGAACTTTGTACGATTCCTCCTTCTCTTTTCGAAAGCGATGGCCTTATGAGAAAAGCAAATAAGCCAGAGCTTGCAAAAGCGATCTTTCAGGCTTGCGGGATTGAGACTCAGTCACCCTCAAGACCTGCTTCTGCGTGTAACATCGTCTTGGATGGTGGTTCTCTTCTACATCGAGTTCCATGGAAGGTAGGGTCAACCTTCAAGGTCATCTTTGCTTCATACGTCCATTACGTACAAGCAAGGTACCCTAGTGCGATCGTTGTGTTTGACGGACATGAAGGTGGTCCAGCAATCAAAGATGCTACCCATTTACGTCGAGCAAGGATGGTTGGCCGTCAAGTCTTTTTCACCGAAGAGATGACCCTCTGCATGAAGAAAGAAGAGTTTCTTTCATGTAAGACAAACAAAGGACGTTTCCTGAAGCTGCTCGGCAACCATTTGGAAGCCGTTGGTTTCCGAATTTTCCACTCGGAAGGAGACGCCGACGTTCTGATTGTAGAAAAAGCCGTAGAAGCTGCTAGTCTTACAGACACAATCGTGGTTGCTGATGATACTGACATCTTGGTTCTTCTGATCAGTCGATCAGATTTGCGTTCCGGGCGTTTATATTTCTCACCTGAAGCTAAGTTTGGCGGTACTAGTTCAGCTTGGGATATTAGTG
This sequence comes from Artemia sinica, assembly GCA_027921565.1. NCBI lineage: Eukaryota > Metazoa > Arthropoda > Branchiopoda > Anostraca > Artemiidae > Artemia > Artemia sinica. The sequence continues at coordinate 39,308,719 of CM051265.1, forward strand.
AGATGAAGCAGAAGCTAGGAACAGATGTCAGCAATCTGATACCGTTCTGTCATGCCGTGCTAGGTTGTGACACAACCTCTCACCTTTACGGAATAGGAAAGGGCATAGCCGTTCAGCTGCTACTTTCCAACAAGAGTTTCAGGGACAGCGCTGCTATATTTGGCGACAAGCTCGCATCGCTTGACGATATTGTGGCAGCAGGAGAGCGAGCATTGTTGATACTGTACGGTTGCCCTGATGTTTCGAACCTGGACACTGCCAGAAAGCTAATCTTTCACAGAAAAGTGAGCACTGCCACCACTTTCGTGCATTCACAAGAACTGCCACCGATTTAGGCAGCAGAGAAGTACCACTCGCTACGTGTCTACTGCCAAGTTCAAATCTGGCTCAGGAACCCAGTAGACCCTTTACGCCTGGGATGGAAACTGCAGGATAACGAAGTTTTTGCGCCAATAAAAACAGATCTCCCTGCCGCTCCGTCTCAGCTGCTGAAAATTATCAAATGCTCGTGTCGTATTGACGGCTGTGATAGTGAAAAGTGTACCTGTAAGAAAAACGGACTTGAGTGTACTATAGCCTGCCGTACCTGTATGGGAAGCTCGTGGAACAATTCGAAGTTTCAAGAAGAAAAACTTAGTGAAGAAGAATAAAAGTTAACTGTGATGATGAAAAATCTGGTTCCTACATTTTGATGATGTGCAATTTTTATATATTTGAAAAATAAGATAAAAGCTTTTCTCTGAACACATTAAGTTAGAACCTACCTTGTCTCATGGTGTTTGGCGCTGAGGTGTTTCATCATTCCTGTTTATTGTTGTTTAGTCTTTTTTTTTTCTAAGCCTTTCGTTTACATAGCCAAATAGACTACAAGAACGACAAACTTATTCCGTAGTAGACCTTGATAAACGTTGGTAAGAGTTTTTTTCCCCAAAGACACAGTTTTTTCCCCATTTTTTTTTTTCTGATAAATATTTTTCTTTTGGTCAGGTAACAAAATGAGTATCAGAAATGAATTCAGAGCCAAAAGCTGATCTAAAAAGATGTGTAAAACATTATAGTTTACGTTTTTAATTTTTTTTCCCGGTTTTTGAGAAAATAAATAAAAAAACATTAAAAAAAAACAATTTCGCATCGAGCTAGAGATTTAGATTTTTGATATGTTGTTAAGCATTTTTTTCCGGTCCGGATGGTGAAGAAACCATTTCTGTAGCAATTTTTTCCTGGTCAAAACTTATTTTTCTCCTACTTTGTAGTGGGCTTTATATTTACATAATTTACAAGACGAGGGTTGTATTTGTAAAAAGAACATTAATTCTAATCTGGAAATTATTTACCTATTGTATGAGTCAACCCAAACGAACTCGTCAGCAACTGTAACGTTGGTATTAACTGTTTCTAAGGAACTGTGTCGAACTAGACGACGCACTGGTTCACTCATTTCACTGCCACTCATGCTAGAGTATGTCGATGTCGAGTAATTGGTGCGAGCACTGCCATGAGATCGGAGTGTAAGCTGCTCGATTGCATATTTTATATCATCAAGTCCGCTTGCTTGTTCCAACTGTATAGTTAGGTCATCCTGAGAAAATAGGTCATGGTTAATTCCCATTGCTCCTAACTTGCGTGATAAAGTTGGGGTCAAAATTTTCAGTAAACTAATTAAGGTAAAATACAGTTGGTGAAGATAATAATATAGTACATATTCAATACCATGGCAACTTTGGTTACGATTCCGTTATATGGTGAGATTTATATCTATATATTGCTGGCATAAAGAGGGACAATCAACTCCCTCTAATCGTCTGGTTTTCATTTGAGACCGAAAAATTATAATGCTACTTAATATGAAGTATTGCATTACAGACTTTACACGAGTCAAAATTTAGGCTAAGAAAGTAAAAATTAAATAGTAGACTTATTGCTTTATTTTATCACCAAAAGATTTAAATGATAGTTGAAAAATTGCATCATAACTCAAAAACATCCAGGAGCCTATAAAACTCAACCAGGAACGTACATAAAACTTTTTCGGGGGGGCCCAACAATAAAACAAAATTCATTTGATAATTTGAAAAGGAATTGTCAAGAAATTCGGGATATTTTGGAAAATCACGGGGAGAGGGGGGGGGGGGGGCAAGCCCAAAACCCTTCGCCCTTTCACCATCTGTGTACGTGCATGCCCTCAGTGGCTCAACTAGCAAAACAAAAATTTCTATAAGGTGTTTACTTACCAAAAAAGTACATCCGGGTATAGACAGATCATTTACTTAGGGAAAGGTTGATTTGGATATTTATAATAATTTCATTGATTTCAGTTTCTGATATATTTCTACGTATTTTCAGTTTTCGCAAATTTTCTATTGCCTATGGCGGTTTTTATCAATCTATGGTCTAAGAACATTCAAATACCCACGGACAACTGTTTAAGGGGTCATAAAACAACTTTGTCCCCCAACCAATGGGAACAAAAATACATATTTCTTACGAGTATCCTTTTTCTAGTTCGACCAAAAAGTCTTTATTTGAGAACACAATGACTCTAAAATAAAGCTGAGTCCTTGGTAGATAAAAAAAAAACTAGAATCTTGATTTATGGGGCTCTCTCTGAGTAAGTTTTCAAACCATAAGTCACGGCACAACAAGAAACAAATAAATAAACAATGCAGGATTTGTATAAAGTTCATCGCCAACAGAAATAAGTAATGTCTTTTTGTATGGTAGTTCTGGCTTAAACTTAAACGTGTTGATTCAGTTTCACCGCGAATCATTTCATTCTATAATTTCATGATTCAGTGCTCCGTTTAATTTTTTTCCCGTGTTTTGACCAAAGTATGTTTAATCTAGGCTTAGACATCTAGTTGAAAAATTCTACTTGTAAAATGAAATAGCCAAATCTGGCCCAGAATTGATTAGAAATTTCTGACATAGAAAAAAATAGCAGCTTCTGGCACGAAAGTTCTAGTTTACCTAGAAACACTAGTTCGCTGTTTGTAGACACCTTGTTTTAGTTCAATTCGACGTCGTTAACCGTGGAAACTTGCACAACCATGCATATGTTTAAAATTAGGACAAACTGGGAACTCTATTTTTAATGATGAAGGTTCCCGTATGCATATATGTAATTTTTGGAAGCAGCGGCCACCAAAGTAAAAAAAAAAAATATGGGTTGGCAAAATTTCAGCTAAAATGTATCCCATTAAATAACCAAAGAAGGGCTGGTTTTCTTTTGAAGGTGTAGTTGTCTTTAGGAATCAACAATTGTTTGAAGTCTTTGTAGACGAACAGTGTTGTTAAATCTAACCATCGAAGTTTACTTATTCATTTTGACCGTTCAGTGTGACAATACTGAACAAAATGTAGCACTGTCCAAGAACTTCATAATTTTGAAACAAACAAAAGACAAATCTTATAAACTGTATTTTCAGGTGGGTCCTGGGGGGACACAAAGCTCCGCTTATAGATCATTTTCTGTGATATCAATGCCCTTTTTACGGATAATTACAAGGTCATGATTCATCCTGTATCGTATCAGTTATCTCCGAAGAATTCCTGTGTGATGCATGGGCTAACCATTCCTAAGCATAATTCGACTTTAAAGTGGCAGTAAAAATGGAAATCTCTTCCATCATTCCTTAAAAAATATATATTTATATTTCAAATACTTGAAGTCTCTTTTTTTTGCTCGTCATATTTCTTTTGCATTGGCTTTGTTTAATTAAAAGTCTAGAAATCAATGAAACGTCTAGAGCTCATTAATTTCACGAAAATATTCATGCTGTTAATTGAATAAGTACTAATCACTGGCACTAGAGCCAATACAAACGAGTAGCTATGAATTTATTCGACTGTTCCCTTATACAAATTAAATGAAGGCTTAAAAAAAAAAAAAACTCACTTCAAAGATTTGCTGACACGCAATATCACCTGACTTATTTTGGTAAGTAAAACAAGAAACAAAACAGCTATACTTTACCTTCGTTTGACTTCTATGCCTTGTCCTTGGTGGTATTGCCTTCCTTAGACCGCATTTTATGGTTGGAGAGACTACAGTAGAGCCAAGTCTACATGGAAAAAGAAGAAAATTAGCTCTGAAAAGTATATTGAGAGCAAATCTAAGCCTAGTCTGCAAAGGCGCACTGAGTGTGATTTTAAGTAAGTCATTTTATAAAGTGAGGTAATTGACATAAAACTCAGCGACATCAATTAAAATACAGCGTGTCTACGTCACTTGGGGCATATATTAAAAAAGAAGATCCCGCTATTCAACCTTAATACAAGCGCAGCGTGATGACATGACGGATGTATAATTTGTGTTCGATTTCCGTCGAGACCCCACCAATATTTTTGGATAGACGATGCCAAGGGCTTCCGTAGTCCGGGTAACCCACTGTAGTGATATAGACCCTGTCCTTCACCTCACTGCTGCAAAAAATCCAATGGTGCCATGCGAAGAGAATTTGGCGACGAGTTCATTCGCTTACATCCTTCTTCCCACCGTCATGGAAATTTTTCATCCCCAACTTCTCAAAACACCGAACAGTGGGCTGAGTTCGGGTGAAAGAATAAGATTCTGTTTCTTACAAAATTTACACTTCAGAAAATGTCCATTTGAAAATACGATGTACCTTATCTTTATTTTTAAGACATAGAATAAACTAAACTTAGATCATCAAACAGTTCCTGGCAGGGATACGTTCGATTAATCGAATAAGCGTATGATTGCAGTTAATTCTCTGTTTCTAATTAAATTGTAATCGAATCGTAATCAATTTTCTAAGGTGAAAAGTAATCGTAATCGAATCTTGATCGTCCATTTCTTGTAATTAATCATAGGCAGCGCGCTAGCGCTGCCTAAGTAAAGAACGATGTGGGCACAATGTTTTTTTTTTTTTTTCTCCATACCCGGGCACTTCGTATCGAAGGAGTTGTCGTAGAAACTTCAAAAAGGGCTCATTCGCTTGGAAATTGGAGTGGCTAGTGTCCTTTTTAATAGTCGAAAGTGATTAGAGGGCAACTAGCCCCCCACCCCCATCATTCCCCCAAACACTTCCAATCAAAATTTTGAGATAGCCATTTTGTTCAGCGTAGTTGATTTCCAGATAGAAAATATCTTTTTGAGGAGGACACTCCCCCACAACCCTCGGGGCAAGGGGTTTTAAGTTATGCCCTGAGGGCATATAAGATCAATGTTGACACAGTGTACAGTTTATTTTTTTTTTTCTTTAAAGCAGGGCACTTCATATAGAAGGGGTCGTCGTAGAGACTTTAAAAGGGGTTCATTCAATTGGAAATCGAGAGCTCTAGTGCCCTTTTTAATAGTCGAAAGTAATTGGAGGGCAACTAGCCCCCCCCCCTCACGCCAATCAATCCCCCAAACACATCCAATCGAAATTTTGAGATAGCCATTTTGTTCAGCGTAGTTGATTTCCAGATAGAAAATGTGTGTTTGAGGAGGACACTCCCCCACAACCCTCAAGGCAAGGGTTTTAAGTTATGCCCTGGGGGCATATAAGGTTTTTATAGAAGGCGTTGTCGTACAAACTTCAAAACAGGCTCATTCGATTGGAAATTCAAAGGACTAGTACACTTTTCAATATTCGAAAGTGATTGGAGGGCAACTAGCCCCCCCTCACGCCCATCATTCCCCCAAACACATCCAATCAAAATTTTGAGATAGGCATTTTGTCAGCGTAGCTGATTTCCAGATAGAAAATATCTTTTTGAGGAGGACACTCCCCCACAACCCTTGGGGCAAGGGTTTTAAGTTATGCCCTGGGGGGATATAAGGTTTTTATAGAAGGCGTTGTCGTAGAAACTTCAAAACAGGCTCATTCGATTGGAAATTTAAAGGGCTAGTGCCCTTTCTTATAGTCGAAAGTGATTGGAGGGCAACTAGCCCCCCCTCACGCCCATCATTCCCCCAAACACATCCAATCAAAATTTTGAGATAGGCATTTTGTCAGCGTAGCTGATTTCCAGATAGAAAATATCTTTTGAGGAGGACACTCCCCCACAACACCTCGGGGCAAGGATTTTAAGTTATGCCCTGGGGCCATATAAGGTTTTTACAGAAGGTGTTGTCATACAAACTTCAAAACTGGATCATTCGATTGGAAATTCAAAGGGCTAGTGCCCTTTTTAATAGTCGAAAGTGACTGGAGGGCAACTAGACCCCCCCCTCCCCACGCCCATCATTAACCCAAACACATCCAATCAAAATTGTGAGATAGCCGTTTTGTTCAGCGTAGTTGATTTCCAGATAGAAAATATGTTTTGAGGAGGACACTCCCCCACAACCCTCAGGGCAAAGGTTTTAAGTTATGCCCTGGCGGCATATAAGGTTTTTATAGAAGGCGTTGTCGTAGAAACTTCAAAACAGGCTCATTCGATTTGGAAATCAAAGGGCTAGTGCCCTTTTTAATAGTTGAAAGTGATTGGAGGGCAACTAGGCCCCCACGCCCATCATTCCCCAAAACACATCCAATCAGAATTTTGAGATAGCCATTTTGTTCACTGTAGGCTAGTTGATTTCCAGATAGAAAATATATTTTTGAGGAGGACACTCCCCCACAACCCTCAGGGCAAGGGTTTTAAGTTATGCCCTGGGGGTATATGAGGCTTTTATAATAAGGCGTTGTCGTAGAAACTTCAAAACAGGCTCTTTCGATTGTGAATTCAAAGGGCTAGTTCCCTTCTTAATAGTTGAAAGTGATTGGAGGGCAACTAGCCCCTCCCCCACGCCCATCATTCCCCAAAACACATCCAATCAGAATTTTGAGATAGCCATTTTTTTCAGCGTAGTTGATTTCCAGATAAAAAAATATGTTTTTGAGGAGGACACTCCCCAACAACCCTCAGGACAAGGGTTTCAAGTTATGTCCTAGGGTATATAAAATTTTTATAGAAGGCGTTGTCATAGAAACTTCAAAAGGGGCTCATTTGATTGGAAATTCAAAGGGCTAGTGCCCTTTTTAATAGTCGAAAGTGATTGGAGGGCAACTAGCCCGCCCCTCCCCAACGTCCATCATTCACCCAAACACATATTCAATTCAATTCAGTTTATTCGAATAAAAACTTAACACAAACATCAATAACAATAATGATCCTAGAAGAGAACTTGTTAAGGACCAAAAAAAGAAAAAATTAAAGTAACACTGAAAAAAAAGATAGAAGAATAAGACATGGGTAATTAAAGCAAATTGGTTAAAAATTGAAAGATTAAATTATATTATCAAGTTTTGTTACATTTTTGTACAGCATGCAGAAACTTGTGGCTAGTTCAACACTGGAGGGTATTTTGTTCCATTGAATAATAGATTTGTAAATGGGAGATTGCTGGGCAGCATTAGAAACGCATTTAGGAATTATAAAGGCTCTATTGGATGAACGGGGACAGTGGGCTTCCGAATTATTAATATTATAATAGGTTAGTAGTTGAGGAGGAAGATTATTGTGGAAAGCAGAGTAAGCAAGCGATAAGTTTAGTTTTTGTATGGTTTGATCAAGTGGAGCTATACCAAAATCTGAATATAAATCACGGGTTGGATATAGACGGGGAAGCCGAAAAACTGCTTTAATGGCATGGTTTTGGGCGAATTCGAGTTTTTTAGTGAAGGACAGGTTTGTATTTCCCCAAACTGATCCGCAATAAGAAAAGTAGGGAAAAATAAAGGAATAATAGAGGGTAACTAGGGTGTCAGGAGGAAGACAATAATTCACACGGTTAATCATAGCTATTTGTCTCAAAATTATTGCTGTGATGTAAGAAATATGAGTAGAGAATGAAAAAATACAAATGAATGTGCATTGTCAGTTTAATATACATATACTGATATTTAGTAATCAAAATGTTAAAATTATTTGATTTATTAAAGTTATAAAAGTAAAAACATTTATATTTTTTTCAGTAAAGTGCAAATTTTGTTCTGGCCTTGGGAAGGCATAGGGGTTTTGCGCCCAACTTATGTTAATTTCTGCTCGTTTTGAGTTTGACTCGGTTATTTATTGTAATTTCTGTTCGTTTTGGGTTTCATTTATTTATCGATGCTGATTTGTGGTAGTTTCGAGCTTTTGCTCATTTTTGTTTAATGGAGTTCTTTACTTTTCTTTGAAAAACTTATTTTGTGGAAAAAGTTTTTTAATTAATCTCTCAAATAAGCCTGACTAATACAGCTAACTGAAAGATTTGACGAAAAGATGTTTTTGTCACGATTGCAGCTTGGTGCTGCGGTAGAAGTCATAGAGGTAACGAGGTAGAAGAGGTAGAGGTAACGCAAAGAAGCTGAAGGCATTACTTCAGTCGTGGCTAAGGTCTTGTCAACTTTTTTTTGAAGCAGTAAGATAGTTTCCGATTTTCTCCAACAGCACGGTTTCAATCTAGCCACAATTGATCCCGCTGAAACTCACAACTAGAGACCGACCGTTCTATTCTAAGGGTCCTCTGTTACTTTTCAAACTGCATTTCAAAAAATTGGATATAACCTACTCAAAAAGGCTCCTGCTACAAGAGCTTGTGTCATTGCTTCAGTCCATTGAAGAACTGGCAATGAGTCCAATCCGAAGGGTATCACATCATCTATACTTATTTCATCAATCATGGATCTGATGAGACTGGTTTGATGAGATTTGTTTGAAATTTAGCCAATTCCCTTAATGTGCCTACGAACTTAAGATTGAGCTCATAGGCCCTTAAGATTAAGGTTCTACAGAGGACACAGAGGAGGTGATTAGAGCCCTTTGCTCTAAAAAAAAATCTTATAGAATTTCTTAGAAATCTTCAAACTAAATCAGCGAAATTTTTAAAGATCTGTAAAAAATGCCGTTCGTCTGAATTTACCATAATCTAGATAAAATGGACAAGACATTAAAATCGAAGGATTGACCACTCTTAGCAACTGCTACACATTTCGGAGTGCCATTCTATCCACCGCGCCTCTTCGCACAATACTCTGCATACTTCAGGCGACGTGTGCAAAGTATGTCATACATGGTCTGCCTAGCAGGGTTGCCACCGTCAGTAGGATTTTACTAGATCTAGCAAAAAAAAATCTAGTAAATTTAGAGGATCTAGTAAATTTTCCGAAATCTAGTAAAAAATCATGATTTGTAGTAAACAAAGCTTTTGTTATTTTTCATGAATTCAGGGACAAAAATTAGGGTCCATTCATTACAAAATCTGATTTCGATTACGTTAGATATTATGGCTACTATTGCTCTCATTTTTGCGATTTCGCGTCAACCCTAGCGCTTAAAAATCTCTACTTTTCTCTCAGCTTCTTCTTGATACTCGCTTTGAAAGGCAAACTATTTATAATCAGGACTGGTATACCGGCTTAACTTGTTTTCAGAAAATTTCCCTAGACTCTCATAACAGCTGCTACGTTTGTTAGTTAGCCTTGTCCCTTTTTAAAGAGGCTGCTGGAAACGAACCTTTTCCATGATTGCCAAAGTTCTTTCTGACTCTCTGCAGCTTGCCTTATTCAAGTGCTGGAGCAGAGAGACAGTTCTTGATTTTGTCGGTCATCAAAACTAAAAACCAGAATTTGCTAAATGTCTCGAGTGTTTCGTCCCTGATAAAAAAGAAACAACTTGTTCTCAGGTCGCGCAAAAAATTTTTTTGAGCATTTAGTAAAAACAGATGCGATTTAGTAAATTTTTCCTCTTAGATTTAATAAATTCTTCCAGGCCAGGGTGGCAACCCTGCTGCTCGGTGTGCATGTTTATTTGTTTTTTTTTTTTTTTATTGGATAACACCTTGGCACAAATACAGTGTTTCAGTAGGAGCCAAACGTTCACATTTTTTGGGGGGTCCGATCAGTTTAATATTACCTATCTATCCTTTGAAGATTACACTTTCGCTTTGAAAACCAAATGAAACACTATGTCTGCCTTGCCCTTTATGTTTGTTCTATCATTGCTTGTAAGATTTCATCAATCGAAGTCGTCACTCTGTCAGTACTATAATTTCAAGCGCTCAATAAAGGAAAGAAATTATTTGATCAACGCATAAGGCTTGATTGAATTATAATCAATATTTTTATGTCTCGAATTTTTGATATTATGATCATTCCTTTTCGAAAAGTATTAATTATATTCTCCGAACTTTTTATGATGTGACTCATCACCCAGGCACGTAAGCAGAAACTAGAGGGGGACAGGGCAAAAGACTCAAAATGTAAAAAAGCGTATTATATAAAAGAAAATACAGGACAAGAAGGGATTGTGGATAAATTGTTTGAATCATGGTATATCAGGAGAAAGGTCAGACCTGGAGGCTTTCTTGGTGTCTGTCAGCACCATTCTTCGACAGTCGGTTCTAGTTCAACCTTACACCATCTAGCCAAGTATTTTTAAATCGGAAGAAATTAAACTCAAATTGATGATTAGAATCTGTCGCACGATTGAAATTCTTTTAAAACAGGTATATACGCTACGTAGCATCAACAGTATTTGCAATAGTAATAGGGAATAATTTTAATATCCAAGCTCAAACATTGTAGCCTATAAGAAAACGTACCGACTTCTTGCTACCACAGAATAAGTCCAATGTTTCCTAAAAAAAATATATACAAATGCTACCAGGTCCAGAAATTTATGATCGGCATTTCTTCAGGACGCCCGCATCTAACAAAAGAATATCGATATTGCACGGGTTCACCCATAATTCCAAATACTTTTAGTTAAATCCCTTATCTCTTGTCGTTTTTTCGAAGTTTGTCTGCAAAAAATTCCAGACCCGCAAAATAAATTCGTGTGAATGTGCCTGTCGAAGTTTGGTCCTTTTTTCTTTCACTGAATTCATTCGAATACATTAAACGTAATTAATTAGTTCTAATTGAACTTTCCATCTAAAGAATTGAGAACATTTCATAATTAATATCACGGACGCCAATTCGGGAAAGAGTAAAAGATTGTGACGCCAAAGATTTGACAATTATTAAAATAGGTGCCAAAATGGGAGTTCCCTGGGAGGGTCAAGATTTTAAAATTCTTCACCCACCCGGGAAAATTCTTGGCTCCTATTCCACCCTCCTCCTGGATAATATTAAATAAAATATATGACCAGCGAACAGGGCTGTTTTCAGTATTTCTTTTCGGAGGGGGGGGGGTACACAAAAAAAAACCTGAAAACACATAACAAATTTGTTTATATTCATTTTGTCATATTTACGAGTCGGACAAACAGTCTGGGGGGTGTATTCAACCCCCCTGGATATGGCCCTATCAGCGAAGCATTTCTTTAGCTTGATAGCCACTTGTTTGTATTATCTTACACCTGCTCATATCAATCAGACCATGCTGAGACCCGATTACCTGATGATAAATAATTAATGACCATCCGGTCGTTATTGATCAGTAAGGAACCTAAAACCATTTTTTAAAATCTGAATCTGAATAAACTTTTCTAGTGAGGCTATTGTAGCCTAAGCATGCAATTGCATTTAATAAACTTTACAGCGTGTGCACAGTGAGCGGTTGGCATTTTACAGATGGACATAAAGAAAACCATTTTTGTCAGTCAAATATTTGATTGATCTTTGCATGTGATATCATAGCCATCTATGTGTGGTCTGTGGCTCACATGATCATTAGCCTTTGGTTATTTTAAAGACACGGCTGGAAAGTTAGAATGGAAGAGTAAAAAGAGAGTATGGAAAACGTGTAAGAGTGAAAACTCGTATTAGTTCCATTGCCATGCAAATCTTGAGGCTAATTTAAAAAACAAGAAAAACGGGTACTGCTGCATTATCTGTAACACACGTGAGAAGTGAAGTTGGTTAATGCTAATGAAATAAAACAAAATAGGATAAAAACATAATAAGGTACTGGTGCGTTATGCGGGCACCGCGATAGACTTTATCAAGCAAACCAGTCACGAAACCCGTCAAACGGGCTATTTGCAAGAGACCACTATAGATAAATGATTGCAAAGCCGTGGTTTCTCAATGAGTTTCAATATTTAAACGATTGTTTTTTGGGGTTTAGGGGGGGGAGGTACCTAGGTTAGGTTATGCATTTAATATATGCTATGCTTTACCCCCCCCCCCACCTCTTAATGTACAAATATATAGCCCAAATTTGTTTCTAAACTAGTATATATTCATCCTATTTTATTTTATTTCATTAACATTAACCAAACTTGACTTCTTCGCGGTGCCCGCATAATGCACCAGTACCTATAATAGTTTAGAAACAAATTTTGGCTATATGTTTGCACATCAGGGGGTGTGGGGTAAAGCATAGCATATGTTAAATACGTAACCTAACCTAACCTAGGTACCTGTTTTTGCCCCTAAACCCCAAAAAATAAAAGTTTAAATATTGTAAACGCAGTGATAAATCACTGTTTGCAATTCTCTAGCATAGGAATTGTCCGTTGGAAGAAACCTGTTTGACTAGGTTCTTTTGCATGTTCGCTGTACAATATCACGCGTGTTTTATAGATAATACAACAGTGCCGAAAAACGTTAGTTACATCAAACCTTAGCACATAAACCTTAAAACACATTGCATAAAAATAATGATAAAAAATAATGATAAAACAGGCACTGGGAGAGAAGGTATATTATAGAGCTGGGCTATTTAGGGATGATATTAAGCGGTCAATTTCTTGTATGCCACCTGGGGAAAGAAGAAGATAGTTGGGAGGGCTTAGAATGAAAACTGGTCCTTGTAGTTGCTCGATGTGCTGAGATTGGGAGGAAAAGTTTTGCATTTTCTGGGGAAGTATGAAGGGTTAAGGGATTTGTGTAAGGAGATTTTTGGAGTGGATGAGGGGGAATAGCCTTGGGTGGAACAATTGTTGGGAAATGGGTGTTTTATTAGTAATAGGAATCTGGTGCGGCTGAGGGTTTTAACCCACCGTGAGGTTGCTATATGACGGTGTATATATATATATATATATATATATATATATATATATATATATATATATATATATATATATATATATATATATATATATATATATATATATATATATATATATATATATATATATATATATATATATATATATATATATATATATATATATATAATATATATATATATATATATATATATATGTATATATATATATATATATATATATATATATATATATATATATATATATATATATATATAAATATATAAATATATATATATATATAATATATATATATATATATATATATATATATATATATATATATTATATATATATATATATATATATATATATATATATATATATATATATATATATATATATATATATATATATATATATATATATATATATTATATATATATATATATATATATATATATATATATATATATATATATATATATATATATATATTATATATATATATATATATATATATATATATATATGTTTTGTTAGTGTGCACCATTTTTTTGTAAATTTTTGCCAATAGTTACAGTTGATCCATAATGCCAAATGTTGCCCATTTGAAAACAAATCAGCAAACTTGTATGCATAATTAAGGGCTGTGTCCAGGAATTGGGGGGGGGGGGCTGGGATGCAATTGTGATGGTAGTGGTTATTATATTTGGAAAGAGCATTGAATGAAAAACCAAATCCAAATGTATATTTTTTTTTATCTGATTTGGGCGTTAAGAAATTATTAACAAAATAGGTTATAACAGACGAAAACTTAGAGGAAGGGGCTACGGCCACACTCAAGAATTGAGATTTGAACGGCTTTTCCAACAGTTTCTTATTTTTTCTTAGTAAGTTCCCAATTTTTGGCATCTTTTAAGTTCGGCCGTTTTAAATGCCCCTGTGCCCTTCCAAAGAGAAAATTATTCAACCTCGCCTGAGTTATAAGAAAAGATAACAGGGCAAACAATGCTAAGTTTTTTGAACAGTTTATGCATACGACACTTCTAATCTGTCTTTTTTCTTTCTTCTACTGATGCATCTTCTCAAGCTGTATTTTCATGCGTTTCTTATATTTTATTGTATTATCCTGTTTTGTTTATAAACAAACAATTGCATAATAATCTATTTTATCGCATATTGTGGCCTAGTATTTAGTTAACAGTCTATGTCACTTGCAGGTTTATGAGGTGCTCCTGAAGAACCTATTTTGTCATGCACTTGGTGCGTGATATCTATTGAAAACGCCCATATCGACAGTGGCGAAAGTAATATTTCGCTGAAAATTTAAAATGCAATATACAGGTTTCAAATTCGTGCCATTGATTATTTATTGCGCTTTAAAGAGCTTATCTGCGTCACAATTGTTCACTCGATTATCGCCCGATTTCTACCCGAGTGTCTATCGAGGGTCAACGCTAATAATAAAAATGACAATTTAGATAGGCATGAAATTAAAAGGAAAGATTTTAATAAAATTAAAAATAATCTGGTAGGTAAACAATTTTGAAAGATCATTGTTATTTTCTGGTAGGTAAACAATTTTCAAAGATCATTATTATTTTCAGCGAGGATGAAATTTTCATCCTCGTTATTTCATTTGATGAAATTTTTATTTGTTATTTCATTTGATGAAATTTTTATTTGTTATTTCATTTGATGAAACTTTCACGGATGATTTTTCTGTGAGGGGGGGGGTATATTTCATTGAGGGTGAGCCAAATTTATCTGCATTATTTGAAAAACAAAAAGAAATAAAAAAAAACAATTTTTTTTAACTGAAAGTAAGGAGCAACATTAAAACTCAAAACGAACAGAAATTATTCCGTATGTGAAGGCTTGCCCCCTCCATAGAAGGCTTGTCCCAATTTTTTAAGAACGGCTAAAGAAACACAGGGGCCGTTTAATTAGAATAGGAAGCTTTATTAAAAGTGCTAACAGTCTTAGCGTAGAGCAAGATATTGAGGAGGGGGCAACCCCTCATATACGGAACAATTTCTGTTCGTTTTGAGTTTTAATGTTGCTTTGTTTTTTGAGTTTTGAGATAGCCATTTGTTCAAAAAATAGAGTAGAACTTTCAACTATGCTGCATTAGATGGCTATCATAAAATTTTGATCGAATGTCCTTGGCGAAAAAATGGACTTGGGAGGGTAGTAGGTGCCCTCCAATCTTTTTGGTCACTAAAACAGGGCACTGGAACTTTTGTTTTCTGCTCGAAAGAGCTCCTTTCTGATCTTATAGGACTGCTTGGTCGATACGATCAACCCTGAAAACAAACCGACAAAAAACAAACAAACAAAGAAAACATATAAACACGCATCCATGGTCTTTCTTCTGCCAAAAAATACAAAATTACTCATTTTTGTAGATAGGAGCTCGGAACCTTCACAGTAGAGTTTGCTGACAGGCTGAATTTAATGGTGTTATTTTTGCTTGGATCGCTTTTTTGCCGAGGGGTTCCCCCTTTTTTAAATCAGGAAAATTTTCTCAGACTCATACCTTTTGATGGGTAACACTAAACTTAATGAACTTTATATAATTGGAATCAATTTAAAAAGCCATTTTTTTCGATGTATATGTTTTTATCAAAATTCCATTTTTTAGAGTTTTGATTATTGTTCACCTGAATCGCTCAGAGTTTAAATTATGTTCTGGTCTTTAGAAGACATGGGAGTCGTCAGCCCAACTCATCTTAGTACCAGATTAAATAAAAAAAAAACAAGTTTTTTAAACTGAAAGTAAGGAGCGACATTAAAACTTAAAACGAACAGAAATTATTCCGTATATGAAAGGGGCTGTCCCCTCCTCAACGCCTCGCTCTTTACGCTAAAGTTTTTTATTGTTTAAAAAAATAAAGTTGTGAGACAGAGCTTTGGGAACAAACATATTCTTATTCTTTAAGTTTTTACGGACGAAAGCGTTGTCAAATTCTACGAGTTTGTTTTTCTTATCTTCCAAGTATAAAACTACGACAAATCACCATTAATAAATTAATGAAACCCAAAACTAGCAGAAACTATAATAGATAACCTAGTCAAACTCAAAACGAGAAAAAATTAAAAGCAGTATGGCAGACAATACCCATGTCTTCTCAAGACCGGGAAAAAATTTGCACCTTACTAAAAAAAAAAAAAAAAAAAAAAAAAAAAAAAAAAAAAAAAAAAAAAAAAAAAAAAAAAAAAAAAAAAATGCAAATTATGTTCGGTTCTTGAGGATTTGGGGGGTTATCATCCCTACTCGTGTTAATTTTTGCTTGTTTTGAGTTTGAATCGGTTATTTATTGTAATTTCTGTTCGTTTTGGGTTTAATTCATTTATTGACGGGGATTTGTGGTAGTTTTACGCTTGGAAAATTATTTGAATTTATTTCTACTCATTTTTGGCTTAACGAAGCTGTTTACTATTCTTTGACAACTTTGTACTGTAGAAAAAAATTTTAAAATTAATTTCTGTTTATTTTTTATTGACATAGTCTTTTTCATAGAAAAAAATATTTTATATAATTTTGTTTGTTTTTCTATTAGACTGCATAGACTTTGAAGATTGTTTGACTTTATTTTGCTCATTTTTGGTTTAATGAGACTCTACTTTTCTTTCAAAAGCTTGTTCCGTATGTTTCCCATTAACAAATACTATCTGTAAGTAATTAAATAAAAAACCACAAGTTTTTCAACTGAAAGTAAGGAGCATCCTCAAACCTTAAATGGAACAGAAATTATTACGTATATGAAGGGGTGTGCCTCCTCCTCGAGACCTCGCTCTTTACGCCTAAGTTTTTTTTTTATAGAATTTTAGAACAAAGCTTATTGTTCTAATTAAACGGCCATTGTGTTTCAGGAATCGTTCATAAAGAATTTGGACAAAAGGTCAAAACTTTAGCGTAAAGAGCAAGGTCTTGTGGAAGGGGCAACTCCTTTCATATACGTAATAATTTCTGTTCGTTTTAATATTTTATGTTGCTTCTTACTTTCAGTTGAAAAAACTTGTTTTTTTTTTAAATTTAATTTCTGATCTTTTTTAAATAATACCGGGAAATCCGGCTCTCTGTCTCCATGAAAATTTCGGTACTTGTGTATTGTACGCCACTCACTTAAGTTTACTATGTTTAAAACTGAAGAATAAACCGGTTTCTTCGTTAGTTTCTTCGTTACCTTAGAAACAAATTTGGACTATATATTTGCACAATAGGGGGGGGGGGGGTAAAGTACAGATGGTCTGCATGCAAAATGTTTTAGGTACAAGTATTCTGCATATTATTAAGTAAGAATTGT
Organism: Artemia sinica; assembly: GCA_027921565.1. Lineage (NCBI taxonomy): Eukaryota > Metazoa > Arthropoda > Branchiopoda > Anostraca > Artemiidae > Artemia > Artemia sinica. The sequence goes on from CM051265.1 coordinate 39,325,882, forward strand.
TTTCTGACTTCAAACTGTCCAAATATTTTATCTTCCCCTTATGTGCAAATATATAGCCCAAATTTATATATTTAATTATATGAATCCCATCTATTCTGTCACTTGTCTTTGTCTTGTCTCGCGCTAAGCTGAAAGAAACTAACGAAGAAACCGGTTCGTTCTCGAATTTTACAAAGCGTAAACTCTAGTGAGTGGTATATAAATCATAAGTACAAAAAAAAAAAAAAACAGAACTGAAATAAAATTCTCAGATTTGGAAAGTCTTATTTTCCACGGGGGAGGGGGGTATTTTCCGGGGGGATTTTCCGTGGCAGAGGGGGGGGGGGGGATTTCCAGGGGTTTAGTCACCGGGGGGGGGGGGGGGGGTTAAAGGCCTAGAACAGTTAATGATCGGGGGCGAATTAATCCTACAGTTTAAATGGGCGACACTATTAAAAACGAAATTAAATTAAGAAATATATTTTTTTTAATGAAATCAAAAAGCGACATTTAAATTTAAAACGACGAAAATTCTTCCGTATTTTTCTCAGTTCTATGGGTTAACCCCCCCCCCCCCTAGTGAAAATGCCCCAGTGGAAAATACCCCTTGAGCTCCCCCCCCCCCCCGCGGAAAATAAGGCTTTCCAAGTTTGAGAATTTTATTTTTTTTTATTTTCCATAGGGGGAAGAAATTTTGGTTCTTGTGTATTATACGCCACTCACTCAAGTTTACGCTGTGTAAAACTCGAAAACAAACCGGTTTCTTCATTCGTTTCTTTCAGCTTAGCGTGAGAAAAGACAAAGACTAGTGATAGAATAGATGGGAAATATACAATTTAGGCTATATATTTGCACAAGGGGGGGGGAGGTATTTGGACAGTTTGAAGTCAAAAAACAATTCTTACTTCATAATATGCAGAATAATAGTACCTACCACATTTTGCATGCAGACCTGCTATAATTTACCCCCCCCCCCCCTAATGTGTAAATATATAGCCCAAATTTGTTTCTAAAGTAACGAAGAAACCGGTTTGTTCTTCAGTTTTACACATCGTAAACTTGAATGAGTGGTGTATAATACGCCAGTACCGGAATGTTTCATGGAGAGCCGGATTTCCCGGTATTATTTAGAAACGATCAGAAATTAAATGAAAAAAAAACACAAGTTTTCAACTGAAAGTAAGGAATAGCATCCTCCTCAAGACCTCGCTCTTTACGCTAAAGTTTTAAAACATGGAATTTTAAAACAAGTCTTATTATTCTAATTAAACGGCCATTGTGTTTCAGGAATCGTTCTTAAAGAATTAGGACAAAAAGTCAAAACTTTAGCGTAAAGAGCAAGGTCTTGTGGAAGGGAAAACTCCTTCCATATACGTAATAATTTCCGTTCGTTTTAAGTTTTGATGTTGCTCCTTACTTTCAGTTGAAAAAAACTTGTTTTTTAATTTAATTTCTAATCATTTTTAAATAATACCGGGAAATCCGACTCCTTCTTCATGGAAAATTCTAGTACTTGTGTATTATACGCCAATCACTCAAGTTTACGATGTGTAAAAATCAAGAACAAACCGGTTTCTTCGTTACTTTAGAAAAAAATATGGCTATATATTTGCAAATTAGGAGGGGGGGTAAAGTATATTTGGTCTGCATGCGAAGTGTGTGAGGTACAATTATTCTGCATGTTATGAAGTAAGAATTATTTTCGGACTTCAAAGTGTCCAAATACTTTACCCCTTTCTCCCTTACATGCAAATATATTGCCCAAAAATGTTGTAATATAATTTTTGGTGAATGGCCAAATGGATTGTTATTAATGGGGATAACATGACCCCTCACAGCCCTTGGAGAAAGTTCTGCAAGTCATGAAGTTTGTCCATTGTTTACGTGTAGCATTTGTTATTGGAAAACATACAGACACTTTTCCAAGAGGGGGGGGGGGAGCAAATTTTCAGCTATGGGGATTTTCCATAGGGAAAATTCTCCGTGGAGAGGGAAGTTTCTAGGGGCTGAACTTTTCAGGGGAAATTTTATACTGCGGGGAATTTGCTAGAGTTCCCATAAAAAAAAACTATTTTTATTTGTCTTACCGACTCAATTTCAGATGTGGAGATGTTAAGGGGAATAGTTTTTACTGGGTTGGAATTGTGTAGTGTCTTGCTGTAGGTGGGGGGCGGAGATTTTTCATTGGATATATTTCCAGAGGGAACTTTCTGCGGGAGCAACTCTCAACAAGGGGATGGGGGATTCTTTTTGCTGGAAAACTTCAACTGAGGAGGGGATTATTGGCATTGTTTTTAGAACAATCAGAAATTAAAGTCTATTTCAAATGAAAGTGCGCTAAGAAAAATTTCTCACCCGATATCGTCCACACGAAATTTTCTGGGAGGAATTTTCAGCTAGAATGGAATTGTCTGGGCGGAATTGGAATCTTTTTAATTAAAAAAAAAAACTTTTTCAACAAAACAAGTTTGATAAAGAAAATTAAGGAGCTCCGTTAAGCCAAAAATGAGTAAAAAATAAACTCAAATAATTTCCTACGCGTAAAACTACCACAAATCACCATCAAGAAATAAATTAAACCCAAAACGAACAGAAATTACAATAAATAACCGAGTAAAACTCAAAACAAGTAAAAATTAACATGAGTAGGGCTGACAACCCGCACACCTCAAGACCAGAACATAATTTACACTTTAGTGGAAACAAAATACATTTTTAATGTTTTCCCTTTTTTGACTTACAATAAATAAAGAAGTATTAAGACTTTAAGGACTAAATATAAGAATATGTATATTAAACTGACAATCCACAATTATTATTATTATTATTTTTTTTTTTTTTTTTAGTGAAGTGCAAATTATGTTCTGGTCATGAAATCACAGAGGGTTGTGAGTCCAATCCTTATGATTTTTATACGTTTTGAGTTTGACCAGGTTATCTATTGTAATTCCTGTTCATTTTGGGTTTCATTTATTTATTAATGGTGATTTGTGATAGTTCTACACTTGGAAGATAAGAGAAACTCGTAGAATTTGACAACGCTTTCGTCCGTAAAAACTTAAACATAATAATGAGTTGGTTGTCAAAGGAAAAGGTTCCCAAATGCTTATCGCAAAAGTTCATATGGAAGTCCTTTCAACAAAATAGATTTGAGAATTTTTTTTTGTTCTAAGTTTTTAAGATACTTTGGTAAGATGCGTTACGAACCAATACAACCAAATTTCTTCCTCAGCTTGTTACCGCATTAAACCAATGAATAATGTTTCAACGTTATTCATATGCTCTCCAGGTCTTCAGCCTTCGGGTTTAGAATTTACAGACAGGCTGGTGGTTTGTTTAAGAAAGCTTCTACCCGATTTTGACAGCATATCCCGATTCAAAATACCTCTGCAATCCCTCTAGATACTTTGTTGATTTGCGTAACAAACCTTTCTTTCCCTTTAAAAATAGGAGTTTGTATTTGGGGCCCGAGTGACACTAACTGTTAAGGCCTTTTAGCCAATGCCTAACAAATAACCCGTTCAGTTGAACAGTTAAGTAATCTTTAATGTTCGAAAGTTGTTACTCTTCCATCAACGAAAAAGGGGGGCTAGAATTTAGAGTCGAAATTGGTAGCTTTAAAATGCATTTTTTAAAAATAATTATTGTGGCTTTTATGACCTTCATGTTATTGCTCAATAGATTTGTGTAAATAGGAATCAATATCACCTTGGCACCAAGAGGGGGAGGACCCAGAACACCCTGGATCAACCACTGTCCCCTCAGTACCTCCGCCACCAATTAAAGCATTCCAATTTCCATGCCATACAACTAATTGTTGCCTTAGATAGTATCTAGAGTCAAAAGTCTCTATGTTCTAGTTTCGAGACAAACTGTTGCCATAAATAGTCTGCTTGTAGATGGAGATGAATAAACAAAGCCATGTAAAATGGAAGAATTACAAGGAAGACAAGCTTCCAAACAATTTCTTTAGTTATTTTTTTTTTGGACATCAGAATTTATCAATAAGAATTTCGGGTTCGGTGGTTTTAGGCAAAAAGTTAAAATACAGTAAATATCATAGTTGCTATAAATGTAATCCCCCATTTTAGAGCAGTATAAAAACAAAGGCTTGACTTAGATAACAAACGTGTTTTGGCAAGGATTCAGCATAAAATGCGGCTTCAGTTTTTAAAATTGATAAAAGTTGCGATGAGTAACTTGTGTAAGTTAAAAACAACTATGGTCAATTTTTCTTTTCCAAATTGGTGAAAATGGGGGGGGGGGGCTTTTTTTGTGCATATACAACCTTGGAAAATATCAGCCAACTCGATAATTGCTTTACAGTCCATAACGTCAGCATAAATTATGAGTACAATTACTGCGAAAACAATAATAATACTATTAAGAAGGAAACTAAAATAGTTATATCCATGGCTCAGCTGCCGTGGATTAATAAATCGTACCGGACTGTATTCAGCATCTGATTTGCTTAATTTTACCCGGCAATTTTAACTAGAAATGGAATTTTAAGTAAAAACATAACTCAAAACCTGGCTTGTATTGGAACACAAATTAAGCCCGAGGGCCATCCCTTAGACGGTCTCCAGTTTATTAGAGCAGAGCCCGAAGTCAAGTAACTTAAAGTGAATATGCTTCCCTGCATGACCATCTTTTACTTTTACTTAAAAGCTCATAAGCCCCCCCCCTCCATCCGTAGATAAAAAAAAGTTGAACATGGTCCTTCTTGAATTTAAGTATTTAAATGCAAACATCAATATTGTCCATCATCAATCTCGGTGGCTCTTGAAAAATTGCAATTAGCCTTGGTAACGAGAGAATACACTACCTTCATTATACATCATAAAACAAATCACCTTTTATTCCTTTTTAAGGAAAATGAAATAATAAAAAGGAAGTAAAGTCGAAACTCTCAGGATAGTTTCATGCTAATGAAATTTGATTTTCGTTTAATAGTTTTTTTTTTTTAATTACATTTTAAATGATATGATATTCATAAATAAGGCATTCGTTGTGCAATTCTCTTTATAAAAAGAAAACAGTCCCGCAGAAATTTTAACACAGCACATTATATTTTTTTCGACTAAACGTTTTGTCGTTAACATCAGTTCGTTCAGACATATTTCTGCTTAAATGCATCTTAACTAATAAAAATATCCCTGGAGTTTCAATTTGCTCATTGGCTTCTTTATTCCTTCAAAACTAAGCACATAACCAGGGCTTTGTAGGGTACGGGATTAGGGAGGAGGGGACACAACATTTAAGGATGAAAAAAATGAATAATATGGATTAAACAAGATGCATACTAACAACCGTAAAAATTTTGAGATTTCGGGGGGCGGGACATTTTTCAAAACCTGTGTGGGCCGTCTCAGGTCTAAATTACAACTTCCTATAATATTATTTGCTATTATAGGATATATATCTACCTATCATCCTCTGGAACTGAGTTAAGTTGAGTGGGTATTCGATAGTGTTTGTGTCTTGGAAGGGTTTCGACAGGGGGAGATGACGAAGTATGACCGTCAGACATGGATGCATGACCAGATGAGCGATTATCATCAGATGAGGAGCCACCCAATGAATCTTGCCTGCGCTGAAATAAACAAAGAATATTAGCTTTCTTTTCATGATCAAAATGTACGATACTATTTCTGGCAGTGGGATTATTTTGTGAGCCCTGAGCGTCCTTTATGAAATTGTACGATAATGTCATTGCTATCCCTCACCATGATTCGCATGACAAAGACGCTTATACTCTTTTCTAACGGGCCCAGATACTTAGCGATAAGGAGCACAAATAGAGTTTTTGAAGCCCCCTTTTAGGTGATCTCATCTCGCTGATGTGCAGTGATCTTACTTCTGGATGATTTACCTTTTTTTGACGAACAAAATCTATTCCAATCCGATTTTATCTTCAATTTGGTTATGATTTTTGACTTATAAATTCTGATATAGAATTGTCAATTCAAACCTTTTTATAGTTTACAATTTAGGCAACCTGTTTAGCAAGTTGGTCATCGAGGAAGAGAGGGCGAAACATAAAAACAAAAACAGTTTTAGTCCCTGGACAGCACAAACATCGAATATGAATATCACAGAAAGACATTTTCAAAATAAGCCTACATACAATTCAGTCTTTCATGAAAAAAAGGTATAAATTCTTTACCAGGGCTGAATAATTGACACAAATTTAGTAATGACTTCACTACTGCTCCTGCTATACGTTTGTCACAGTATTAAGCCACCCTGGGCCAAAATTCTGGCCAAAAAATCCACCCCTTTCTCACCCAGTTCTGAGCCCCAACATGAATTCCCAATGTGAGCTATTCGGATGTGGTTAACACCCAGCTAAATTTTTTTTTTTCGAATCGATGCTTATGTCCTATCTTCTTAAACTGACCTGTTGGGATCAACTGTTCGATCTAGACTGTTTCCCAGCATCCTGTTCTCATCCTGTTATAAACATAAATATAAATTATAATTAAATATTGCTGTAATAAATATAAGTATAAAGCATCCTGTTATAAATATTTCTAAGCACATATTTTTTCCAAAATAAGTCATCGCTCGTTTTCCTGCTTTCCTTATAACCGAATTCGCGTTAGTAGGCATACTAAAACTGTCTAATATTTGCAGTGCAGTTCTACGATATGTGCAGAGCTGTTTTCACTTTGGTTCGTACGCCTTATGTATCTTCTGAAGCTTCCATGGAAGAAATGAGCTCCATTCACAGAAGCATTTTAAAAATGAAGATTAGTGTACCAAAATAATTTTCAATTTTTAACAGTTAATTTAACTGTTTTAGCCTTGTTGAAGGAACTGGTGCTACTAAATGCTAAGAACCTTGAAATTCATTTTCCATAATTTTCACTCCCCTGCAGGATTTGTTTGATGACACCTTTTCCCAATCCAAAGTAAATCTGGCAAAATAAGTTTGTTAAAATAATAATAACGATTATATTGAGAATTAGCTAAGCCGTGTAAGAAAAATCTAGAAAATGAATATGAAAATATGATTAGGCTTTTCATACTTAGTTTACAATCTTTCCTTCTTACGGATAAAATATCTTGCCATGATATAGCATAGTTATAGCGCAATAGTTCCATTTAATGGAGATCATGAGAATTTCCCACAAAATCAAATATTGAATTTTTTGTGCAATTTAGCCATGACATTTGAGATCTTGACAATATTCAACATCTAACACCTATTCATCGCTTATCAAGTAAAAGGTGGTGTTAATAAAGAAGGTCAAGGTCTTAACCATTAAGTTTCTTAAAAGTTCATGTCATTCTCTTCTTTGCTTGAATATGATACATCTGTGAGCATAATACGTATATGTGAACCTTGGGGAAGCCATTTGGGCAAGACCAAGAGGGCTATAGGCATCTAAGATTAAGAAAACATAAAATTTATGTCAAAATGGATAAACTCTCCTGAATAAGGAATGCCTCATTCTGGAGCATCCCTCTGAAAATTCTTAGCTTTTGGCACCTTAGCCTTCCTCGAAGGCCAGGAATGGTGTCCATGAGCTATTAAATAAAAAAAAATAAGTTTTTTTTTAACTGAAAGTAAGGAATGACGATAAAACTTAAAACGAACAGAAATTATTCCGTATATGAAAGGGGCTGTCCCCTCCTCAACGCCTCGCTCTTTACGCTAAAGTTTTTCATTGTTTTAAGAAAAAATAGAGTTGTGAGAAAGTCAAACTTTAGAATAAATAGCGAGGCGTTGAGGAGGGGACAGCCCCTTTCATATAAGGAATAATTTCTGTTCGTTTTAAGTTTTATCGTCGTTCCTTACTTTCAGTTAAAAAAAAAACTTGTTTTTTTTATTTAATTTTTGAACGTTTTTGAATTAATGCAGGTTTTGATTTTGGCTCACCGTACATGAATAATTAAAACAAAATTTGCATATTAATTTTACCTTTATTTGGTTAAATGGCTTTCTCGAAACCTGTTAAATTTTATTTACGAACGTTTTTATTAGTAATAAATATACGTAACTTACGAATTAACTTACATAACGAACTTCTATATTCATATATTTTTAATACGTATATTAGAGGGTCCACCCTCTAGTCAATACCTTGCTCTTTAAGCTAAAGTCCAAATTTTGTTCCAATTCTTTAAAAATGACCCCTTAATCACAAATGCCGCTAATTAGAATAAATAGCTCTTATGAAAGTACTAAATAATCTTTGGCTTAAAGACCGAGCTATTGACTAGGGGGTGAACCCAATCATATACGTAATGTTTTCTGTCGTTTTAAGCTTTGATGTTGCTCCTTACTTTCGGTTGAAAAACATGCTTTTTTTTATATGTATAATTTCTGATCTTTTTTAAAATAATGCTGGGAAATCCGGCTCCCCCTTCATAGCAATGTCCCTTCCCCCATGAAAAATTCCTACATGGAAAAATCCTCCCACATAACCCCCGACCCACCCCCCCCCCACTACCAGAAAAAATCCCCCTGAAAACGTCAGTATACTTCCCAATAACCAATACTATATGTTAACATTGGGTAAGGTTCATAACTTTCAGCCCTCCCCCCGGGGACTTCGGGGGATTAAGTCATCCTAAAAGACATATTTATCATATTTTCGACCATGCTGAACAAAATAGCTATCTCAAAATTTTGATCGGGTGACTTTGGGAAAAAATGAGCGTGGGAGGGGGCCTAGTTGCCCTCCATTTTTTTTGGTCACTTAAAAAGGGCACTAGAACTTTTAATTTCCGTTCGAATGAACCCTCACACGATATTCTAGGACCACTGGGTCGATACGATCACCCCTGGAAAAAAAAAACAAAAAAAAAACAAATAAACACGCATCTGTGATCTTTCTTCTGGCAAAAAAATGCAAAATTCCACATTTTTGTAGATAGGAGCTTGAAACCTCCGCAGTAGGGTTCTCTGATATGCTGAATATGATGGCGTGATTTTCACAAAGGTTCTATAACTTTTAGAGGGTCTTTCCCTCTTTTTTCGAAAATCAGCCAAATTTTCTCAGGCGCGTAACTTTTGATAGGTAGGACTAAACTTATATATTTGAAATCAGCATTAAAATCTGATTCTTTTGATGTATCTATTTGTATCAAAATAACCGTTTTCTACAGTTTCGGTTACCATTGAGCCGGGTCGCTCCTTACTTACAGTTCGTTACCACGAACTATTTGATTTGACAATATAACATAAACTGTAATTTATAATAATTCTGCGATACAATACCTCAAGATTCAAGTGGTAACTTAATGAATTAAAAAAAAAAATACTTCGGATGAAAGTCAAGAGTAAACTTAGAACTGGTAGAATTCATCCTTTAAAGATGACAAAAATACTGGCAGATAAACCGATTGACCTTTTTTTTAAAAAAAAATATGTGGTAAAAGACCGTTCATGTGCATTTGTTTGCGTCAAATACTGAAGAATGTGGCGCTACAAAGAGATGACTAAAGACAATGAATGAATGAATGAATTTTATTAATAACCTGTCTTACAATAAACAGAAAAAGACAGAGCACAAACTAGAAAAGAAAAAAAAAACTGGCAAGAAAAACAAATACAAACAGAAAAAACTACATAATAACACAACTATTTGAGAAGGTGGGCCCACTCGTGATCCAGGAGCTCTAGTTTTTTCACGTAATTCCGAATTACCTCCTCCACGGCACTCAGAGGCTCAACAATTCCATATTTCGCAGCAATATGGCGGTTTCTAACAAAAGGCGGCACTTGAAGAAGATATCGGGCATACTTGAAAAATACCGACCTTATGTCTTTCTTGTTTCGTGCACTCAGGAGTTTCCAAAAACGAGACAGGTACAACACATGAGGCAAAGCTACTGCATTATAAAGACGAGCCAAATATTTACGGCTTGAATTGCGACGGCTAGTGAAAACACTCGCATAGGCAATGCGCACTTTTTTAGAAAGGTGTTCAATAAGCAAAGACTGGGTCTCTCGAAGATTACGACCAATCGGGAGGCCAAGGTACGTAATGTGACTAGACGGTGTTACGGTAATTCCACCAAGCCTGACTGTAGCATTATCATCAGGGCAATTAAAAAACAAAACAGCAGACTTTTCTACATTAAACTGCAAACCAATATCAGCATAACTTTTTTCAAGACGCGAGAAATTATTTTCTAATGAAGAAAGCAACCGAGACAGATTTAAAAGATCATCTACAAAACCCAGAAGTGACAAGTCAATATGCTTGCAAATATAACTCGGAGAGATAACCTGTTGTGCATCATTAACACTGTTATTATACAAAGTAGGAGACGTTATAGTCCCTTGCTTAATTCCCTTATTTACGGATATCTCCCACTAAGCTCACCATCTTGCAAACGAACACGAAGCTTGAGGTTCCTATACATATCACGTAGTGACCTTACAATAGAAGAACGCACGCCTCGCTTACACAGCTCAACCAAAATCTGGGCATGAATCCCAGAGTCAAAAGCTCTCCGGACATCATACTGACCTAAGATCAAAGTTTCTCGCGAGAGATGAGTATCAAGTAATATGTTAGCAAGAAGATAAAGTACATGGGTGCACCCGAGGCCTTTTCGAAAACCAAACTGGTGTGGAGGCATCTCACACTTATCATAAATCTCATCAAACAAAACAATCTCGAATAGTTTACAAAATACTGAAGATATCGTTACTGGCCGATACGAAGAAGGCTGTTCGGCTGGCTTCCCCTTCTTTAATATCGGTATAACCATACCCAGACTAAAGCAACTCGGGACTATCCCTTGTGTCAAAATCATCTGAAACAGAAGGACAATATGATGGTAAAGAACATAACCTCCTAAAGAAATATGTAGAGCACAAATACTATCGCAGCCTTTTGAGTATACCTTTTTCAGCTTTTTAACGGCCTGGCAAATTGTGACCGGTGACACTGAGAAATCGTCGAAGGTGTCGGTAAGCATAGAAGCCAGCTCATTCTCGTAATTAGACTGCAGAACTGGATCAGGCGCTTTGAACTCGGACTCAAAGTAAGCACTCCACTGATTAGCAGAAATATTAGACATAGGCTTGGCTTCTTCAGGCTTAGACCGAAGCGACCAAATAAGGTTCGGATTCTTACTGAGATTTTGCACAAAATTTTCTTTGAGGGCTGCACGGTGGGCATCTAACGCTTTATTGAACTTTCGTTTAGTATGGATTCGAATCTCGTTCACTATTCCACTTCGTGGCTTCCCGCTATCATGCCAAACTTTCAGCCATAGCTTCGCCGACGCACAAGCCGCCGCTAGCTCCGGATTTCTAGACCACCCTTTCACCTGTGATCTATTACGGATACGCTTCACAGGAACTGCTACACTCTCCGCGATACTCAGAGCATGCGATATTTCTGCACAGTCCATGTTTATCTGCAGACGCATTTCACTTTCACTGCAATACGAGTTTGCATTTCTCTGCAGCAGATGGAAGGGAACTTTTATTTTACTCAGGATATCCCCAGAAGTAGCCGCAAAGAGATCATTCGACACTTGTTTCCAGTCACTGTATACTCTCCATTGGGATTTGCACGGACCCGACAACTTTGGACAGTCCAGTGTTATTGACAATGACAAAGGCAAATGGTCAGAGTAAGAACCATCAGCTGCAACTTTTACTTCGTCACTCACCGGGAAGTTCGTTAACACATGGTCAAGATTTGAGACGGTGTTGGCAACACTGATAAATGTGTAAGCTTTGTCCTTATCAACGACATTTAACTGATCAGGAAGGGAACCTATAACGATTTGAGTCCTTTCAGATTCGGTATTAAGTAGATCACAGTTGAAGTCCCCTATTAATAGAACTTTTGTATTCCCAGGAATTTGAGCCTTCACGAAACGGCTTAACTGAGTACATGCACCCGTGAACTTGCTGTCCGAGAGGCTAGATCTATAATTAGTAGGAAGATAGACGTTTATTATCACAGTATCGCGAACTTTAACAGCGAGGAAGTGTTTACTTGATGCTAAAAGTTCAGCCTGAAGAGACTTTCTCACCAAAGTGGCTAAACCACCAGATGGCCGACCTCTGGATTTCACACGTTCAGCTGGCCGAATAAAACACTGGAGTGAACTTGAGAACTTGAGCAGGTTAGTATTGTCCTCGGAAAGCAGGTGCTCTTGTATACAAATTACTTCATTTGTTAGGCTCATAGCATCAAGCAGAACTGTTTTCTCAAGTGCTTTCCCATTTATATTCCAAGACAGAATATTACACATTTTGGGAGCGTGATCCATCTTTCATTTTTTTTTTTGTTATCAGGACAGGCATAGTAATAACATGTGTGCCTAGTCGAATTGCAATTCAGGCACCGAGTAGGATTTTGACAAGGGTTCTCAGGGGAGCTTGTGTGGCCAGTTTCTCCACAGCGGCTACAAGTTTCAGCTTCCCTACAGTCCGCCGCTATGTGCCCCACATGATGACACCGATAACACCTTCGAGGCAAAAAGCAGAATTCTTCTAGACGGAATAGTTCGAAACCAATTTTAATCGGGTTCGTTAAGGCAGCGGACAAAGCACTTTTAGAGGGGTAATTCATTTTAAACGCTTGCGAATTGCCACACTTGATTGATTTTTCACAGTCTTTTGACAGATTTTTCAGAAGGTCCTCCGTCACGTTGCTGGGGAGACGTTTCACTATACCGATGAACTGGGAATTAACAAGTCGATTGTCAATTTTATGGCTAATTTTGAGGGCAGCCGAGACTTTTTCGGCGGCCTGCTTCGAAGAGACTGACAGTTGCCATTCCTTATTTCTCCGCCTGAGCACTGCATCCGCTAATGTTGTATCACCCGATGCCAAGCTTGTTATAAAGTCCTTACGCTTTCCTGGATCGTCTAACTCAGGAGGCATATTCTTCACGACAACCGAGAATAGCTGTTTTTCCACATTTGGCGTTTTAGATACTGATGAGGAGGCTGTAGGCTGATTCTTGGAATCAGCAATAATTTTCAAACCATTGTTCAGAGTATGTAACTTGCGGGAAAACTGTTGCAGCTCACTGACCATTTTTCTCGTCATTTCGTTCAATTTGGTAGTAATACAGACTGCAATTTCGTCACCACACGTGGGAACAGACTCCGGTTCGAGAATAACGAAAGTCAGAAGCTCTTTACCGTCCTTAGCACAGCGCCATATGGCTTTTGCGATATCCGTCAAGTTATCACAGTCTTTTTTGCATTCGCGTAATCGTTCTTCATATCCGAGTTCAACCTCATAGTAAGTCCACAGCAGTTTTTTGGCTTCCATAATACTGGCATCATCAAAAAACTCTATTCCTTTGTTAACGAACATATCAGTCTTAATACCCTTTGTCATGCATCTAGATACAAAGTTTAAAACTGGGTTCAATACCAGCACAGTTTTCATTTCATTAATCTGGATTAAGTCCAAAATACATTCACCAATTTCTTTGATAATTAATAATATCGAATTCTAGGTAGATATTTAAGGGTTGAACTATATATTCAATATTTTTCTGGTGGTTACCTTGCAAGAAAAGTAAGTGAAGCGTTGAAGGCTGTCTACCTTGTCCCCGCAATTTAAGGGGCGAGCCCAGCGGGTACCACGGCTCTTGCTAACAACTCTCCACCCCCCCCCCTCTGCTCACTTTTCTTTCCCCACCTCAATTGTAGCGTAAATGCCTCTAAATATCAGATGTCCTATTTATTTAAAATCACACTGCTTGATGGCTAACCTCCAATATTATCAGTGAAAAAAAAAAAATTCAAATTCATACCACTTTTACAAAATATAAATAAATGTCCAGAAACTAGGTTAGTAGATTAAGCAAAGGTTTTATCATAGGTCAGGAACTATAATCCTTTGACAAATATTGCGAAATCCAATAGCTTCACTGGGATTATAATTCACTGAAAAAGCTTACTGGTTTGATAATATCCAATTTATGACAGATACATTCACTATGAACTCTGAATCAATGAGAAAAGTACGAGGGTTGCACACTATATATCTCTCGAGATCATGTTCCCTGTGAAACATTTTGTGAAGAGACACAGTAGAATAATGCAGAAATAAGATCCCCTTCTTTCCCTCTATAATTTTTAAAGACTGTAAAATATAACAGGTTTACACATTTGTTGATATTTGGTTAGAAGTAGGCCTATACACATCTGTTACACTTTTCTGACAAGGATGAACACAGGGAAAAAAATATTTTCTTGATTTCAGTTTATTTATCACAAAAAAAGCAAAAAACAGGATTAGGAGCAGACTAGAAAACCCAAACAAGCGCAGTTTTCAGTAAAGCGCTAGTTTTACAGAATTTTGCAAATACAGGGAACTATTTGATCATCGATCGGAGACTGATGCTTTCAACACCTGTTTTCAAGGCAGAAAGTTATTGGAGGGCACTCAGTCCTCCTTCCAAGCCCTTTCGTACACTACTCAGAGGCAAAATATAGGGGAAGGACAAGTATTTTTTTTTCAATCTTTTAATAAAAATACAAAAAAGGTATTTTGAAAATTTAAGGGACGGGGCAATTTATTTTCAGTTTTTTTCAACGAAAAAAAAGGTTCAAAATCTATGAGGTCACTGCCGAGATTCCGGGACTAGGGCCCTAATTACGCACAATGCGCTCTTCTGCATATTACGTTTATATAGAAAAGGTGGACATGTTGCACCTTGTTTGAGCTGGAATCAAATTTTCACACTGGGGTTAAAGACACTCCCTGAGTTTTCCAGCTTATGTAGTAGCCAAAAGGCTTTAAGCCTAGAAATAAATAGTTTTTGCATCATTGCTTGTTTTTTATACTCCTTCTGAGTTAATGTTAATTATTTTTTTTTTCTTTTTGTTGATTCTTTTATTATCCCTCTTCCATATCAATATTGTGGAATTTGGAGGGGATGTTTTTATGTTAATTTTTTTGTTGATAATTTATATTAAATTAAAATTAAATTAGCCCAATGGTCTCGCTTGGCTAATTAGTTTGGTAGTAAATGGCACTAATTTGTCCAACACCGCATGAGCACATTTTGGTTTTCGATCGGTTTGAAAATTATACAGAATGAACCTTGGCTCAAAAGGACCTTAAACAATAGTTTTAATTTCCCAAAAGGACCTGAACACACAAAAAAAAAATGTCTTGTGTGGCCAGCTTGAACTTTACATGTTATTTGTCCTGGGCAAAGGGGATCTCGAAGCGCAAATAAATTTACGGGTTAAAAGGAATCAATTCCATGAAGTGGGCATAAACATTGCAACTTTTCCATTTTCACAAAATGAAAGCTAGCAGTCCAACTGCTACAACCTGAGGTGCCATTTGACAAAAATAGAAACATAATTCTGTGCTTCCAGTCCACTCGGGGCTTTAAAGCTAAAAAAAAAATGAAACTCCAGATTTTTGGAACTGTCCCATTCTGTGCCTCCAGTCCACTAGGGGCTTCTAGCCAATCCTGCGGAATTTCAGCAAAGTAGTGCGACAAAGTAGTAGACAGACTCGGTGGACGTCGGAAAGTTGGGCATGTCAAATCTCGCTTGAACTGGAATCCCAAACAGAGTTTCGATCTGTGGGTCCGGAGAAATGAAGCATGACAGTGGCCCCAGCAGCACCCCCCCCCCTATCGCAACACCAACTTTTAACCACAAAGGTAGGATTGTCGAATCTTGTCTGGACGGGAAACATGCATGTATTCCAATTTGCATGCTTAAAGCACAAAAGTGAGCCCCTTGCCCCTATCCACGCCGTCAAACATCTAGAACAAAGGTAGGCATACGACACTCTGTTTAAAGAAGAGTAACGCATGGATTTTGAAGCTGTGTAAATAGAGAATCAAAATGGAGCAGCGGAATCTCTGATACCCCTGGGCCCGACCCTGCCGCCAAATTGTTGCTGGAAGCACCTAGCTTTAGCCTGAATCATAGAAGGGTAGCTCAGCCTCTATGATAGGAGTCCCAAAATAGGTCTATGTAGCCCCTCTGACACCAAACCCCACTAGAGAAAGGGCGTATTTTATTTGATAGACTTATAAATTATATGAGAAGTACCTAGACTATTCATTCTAATTCTCTTCGTTTTAGATTTCATTTATTCATTCACGGCAAGAGCGTACCCAGAGGGGGGGTTAGAGGGGTTTGAACCCCTCCCGAAATGTTTTTTGACTCGTAAAAACGTAGCAAAAAATTGATATAAACAAATTTTGTATGCGTTTTTTTATGTTTTTTTGTGTAACCTCCCCCCCCCCAAAAAAAAAATCTTTGAGTAAAACCCCTCCGAAACAAAATCCTGGGGACAGCCTCGATTCACGTTAAATTCTTATTAGATCTTTTGGTTAATATGAACAATTGGCTATTTCAAATTTCTGACCCGAAACCCTGGAGATTACAGAGATTCACTGGGCCAAAAAGGCCAAAGCAGAGCAGTGGGGGTTATAGGCCCGGGTAGGGGGACAGCTGCTCCTCCTCAAGTTTTTCCAACATCTGACATTAAATTTCTTTTATTTTATATTTCTACACTCCTATGATAAATCTTGCCCCCCCTGATTATGAGGTCTAAAACCACTACTGGAGGAGAGGCGGCTGGATGTCCTCCAGCCTCTTAAAAATGTCACTATAAACTTTAAATTCAAACAAACTAAGACTCTCCTAGGTTTCTATGACCCCCCTCCCCTATCTATGCTACCGGAAAAGAAAAAACATTGGAGACACTATGCTCTTTACTAAGTCAGCGTTAGCGCGTCAACACTGATAAAATGAGTAATTTTCTATAGATTTGGCCTCTTTCCCCGAGGGCAGAACAGGTCGTGTTTTCTTTAAGACACTTTAAAATACTTTTGCTAATAGCTTGTGAAGGGTACCTTTAAACTTAACATAATTATATCATTGAAGTCATCATCACAAGCATATTACTTTTACAAATATACTTTTTTTTTTCTTTTTTTATCAAACTTCTCTTTTTGTATGTTATTTTCTGTTATTATAGCCATGGTCACTCATTACAAAGTTTGTTACTATGAACGATATGGCTTTTAATGTCTCCCAAATTTTCATGAATTTCCTCTTCCTCTTAAATCCATTGTTTGTAAACATGCAAAAATTAATAGACTAAAATTATATTTAAGATGTTTACTAAGGCGCAAATGACACTCTAGCCGTTCTGGAGGTTGAGGGGTGGAACCACTAGACGGATTTGTAGTAAAGATCACTTGACAGAAAAAAATTGTGACAATTAATATACTTTTACTGTTTCACACAAAGCTTTATTTCTGAACTGTTTACCTTTCTTAAATCCACTCCTTTCGAGAGTACGGAATATTTAAAAGGTTATATAAAACTTCCAACTTGAGCAATCTTTTTAGTTTTTAGTAGACCAAAAAAGCTACTTTTGTTTTTTCAGAGATTTGAAGGACGGCAACCAGGCCTGGATTTACCAATAGGCCCATTAGAACCGGACCTAGGGCCGCACAATGTCAGGGGGTTCAATAAATTATCACTGAGTGATTTTTTTCTTAATTAAAATTGGACTGATATGATTGATCGTCAAAGTGCCAGGTTCACTCCACCGCTGCGCTGCCTATTCACAGAAAAGCTATTTTAAAACAACCCAGGAATTCCGTGGCTACTTATAAATTGTGCAATGTCTCCCAAGAACGGCAGCTGAGTTCAAAATCACCTCTCTTTTTCCTTATTTTGGCTCGTCAATTATGATCTATTCAGTACTTCCACAGTCCCCCGATTTCCCGGGAATCTCCCTAAAAAATTCGTAAAAACGGAGCGGCAAAAGCGCTTGGACCTAGGAGCGCCATAGCTGTAAATCCGGCCCTGATGGCAACTCTACCTATTTTTGTTGTAATTTTTTGTCTTGTTTATTGTAATTTTTCTTCATTTTCGGTTTCATTTCTTCATTCATAGTAATTCTGATCGCTTTAATTTTAATTTTGCTTTTTATGAAAAAGAATTGTTGTTCCAATTTCAGACATGAGGTCGGGGTTTTGAAGATAAGAAGTTTAAGGTCATGAATAACAGATAAATACATAATAGTGGGCCATGTGGATTAATGTGTGGTCTAAGTTTCAGGCAAATAAATTCTTAAAAGGAAATGCTCGTCGTCATGTAATTACTGGATAATTTGCCTGAGAAATTACAGATCGGCAAGGTTAATTATAATATTGGCAAAATGTGAATATGCAACTATTTAACTTTCACTTGTGTACCAGACATATCACATCAAAAAATCTTCAATTATCATTTGCTAAAGCCAAAAATTAGTAATGATAATTATATTTTAAACTTTTATTAATTGTCTGTTTGCACAGCGTTTAAAATTAATGATGGTTCTTTTGTTTATGCCTAACCATTAAACTTAACAAATACTTGAGTAAAATGGCTGACAAGCCTAAATTAGCTTGAGATAACTTTGGGATCCTTATATGCACACAAAAAATTACATTCGTTCGGGATTGGTTCGTATTTTGAAGTTCGTTGATAATTAAAGTTATGATCTCAATTAATGTTCTACTCAAACAACAAAGTTCATTGGAACAGCCTGGAAATAATCAGAAAAGACAAGTTTTACACATTTTTTTCACTATTGAATTACTTTTGAAACCGGGAATGTCGTAGGACTAATGTGTATTCAGACTTAAATCAAATTGAAAATTCAATTGACCCAGGACAATTGACAAGAAGTTTCTAAACGTAAAGCTGAAATTTTGGAAGGGTAACAACCTTCCGGGAAGCTACGATGTTGGTAGACTTCATGATGAGAATTGGAGAGTAGTTTTCCAGGAACAATTAAATACCAAACTGGAGAGTTTAGAATTTGAAAATGTAGAAGGTGGATAGAATAATTTTAAGAAAATAGTTTGCTAAGTCGCTGAATGGTGTCTTAGAGAAGAAAGTTAGAAATCCAGTTAGGAATATAAGTGAAAATACTTTATATTGAATAGAGAGGCGGAGGGGCTTGTACAAGAAATATTTGAGTAATAGATCATTTGAAAAATTAAAATATGGATTAAGGAGGCACGAAGTGGAGGTCATGGATAAAATTGCCGAGGATTTGGACGATGCAGTTAGACGGCATAATAGTAAAATATCGTACTGGCATGTTAATAAATTGACAGAGAATAGTCAGTCTGGACTTGTCCCAGTTAAAGATAGGAAAGGGGCCAAAATTAGTGATAACGAAAGAGTTAAAGAGAGATGGGAAGAACATTTTGAGAATGAACTGAACCGTGATAGAGTTACAGGAAAACATATAGAAAAGAACGAAAAAGTTTTTTATACCTTGGATTTGAAGGAAGATTTCTTTTGTGAGGAAGAACTAGAGACAGTACTAAAAGGATTAAACAATGATAAGGTCCCAGGTGCCGATAGCGTGGTAAATGAGTATTTTAAATATGTGGCAATGAGGTTAGAGATAAGCTACTGAAGATTTATGAAAATGATTTTTGAAAATGGGGAAGTACCTAGCGATTTTAGGAAATTAAGCCCCTCTCTATAAGAAAGGTGATAATAGTGAGTATGGTAATTTCAGAAGCATCAGCCTGGTTTCTGTAGGAAGCAAATTACTTAGTATGATGATACTTTTTAAACTTAGAGATTCTTTAGATAAAATTTCAAGAGAAGAACAGTGTGTTTTTTAGAAAGGGTAGAAGATGCGTCGAGCAAATTTTACTCTTAGATTAATAATTGAGAAGTACTTGAGAAGGTTTTGCGAGTTCCGGGTGCTAGAATAGGTTTAAAAACTAATGTTAAAAAGACAAAGTCAGTAAGACTAGGAATAAGTGAAGGGGAATAGGTGATGCTGAGTAACGAGAAGATCGAGCAAGTAGACAGCTTCACTAGTAGACTAGTACCTACCGTATTGTGTAGACGTATAGGAATCTCCATGTTATTTGCGTAGACACATAGGAAAAACATTTCCAGAGCATGTACTTATGGATTCTAGTCGACTATGTTCCTTCCTATGCTATTATGAGGGCCTATGTTCCCTCCCATGCTATTCTACAGCGCTATGTTCCTTCCATTATTATTCTATGGGACCTCTACACGTGATTAAACACGTTATGGAACTACGTGTTATTTGCTTATGTCCTGTTGGTACCATTCCAAACGAGCGGGGATCGTCAGTTCACGTGCATATTTTTCTTAAAAAACTGGTACATTTAAAAAGGGGTAATAAGATTTGCGAATTGGAGTGTAGGATTCGCGAATTTGATCCTATTAAGGTGGAGAAAAAAAGAAAAGGGTTTAGCATTTGCAAATACTTCAATGTGTTGTCAATTTAAAATAGTTTAGAAATAAAAAAAATTTAACAAGAAATGGCTGAAAAGTGTTTTGGGGGAGATGGGGTGATTGTGTACTGTATAATACACATGTGATGTTTGGACAGTGTTGTCAATTTAAAATAGTTTAACGTTCCCTCCTTCCCCCATTTCTGAGAGCAGGGGAGGGGGGGGTCAATTTTGGAGGGAAAACCAAAAATACTCAGAATCGAAAATAAAGCGTGATCTGCCTCAAGGGGAAGGCTCAGAGGCCCTTCGTTCCCCCATTTCTGAGGGCAGGGGAGGGGGGGGGGTTCAATTTTGGAGCGAAAACCAAAAATACTCAGAATCGAAAATAAACGGGATCTGCCTCAAGGGCAAGGCTCAGAGGCCCCTCCTTCCCCTATTTCCGAGGGCAGGGGAGGGGGGGAGGTAAATTTTGGAGGGAAAACCAAAAATACTCAGAATCGAAAATAAACGGGATCTGCTTCAAGGGGAAGGCTCAGAGGCCCTTCGTTCCCCCATTTCTGAGGGCAGGGGAGGGGGGGGGGTCAATTTTGGAGGGAAAACCAAAAATACTCCGAATCGAAAATAAACGGGATCTGCCTCAAGGGGAAGGCTCAGAGGCCCTTCGTTCCCCCATTTCTGAGGGCAGGGGAGGGAGGGTCAATTTTGGAGGGAAAACCAAAAATACTCAGAATCGAAAATAAACGGGATCTGCCTCAAGGGGAAGGCTCAGAGGCCCTTTCGTTCCCCCATTTCTGAGGACAGGGGAGGGGGGGGGTCAATTTTGGAGGGAAACCAAAAATACTCAGAATCGAAAATAAATGGGATCTGCCTCAAGGGGAAGGCTCAGAAGCCCTTCGTTCCCCCATTTCTGAGGGCAGGGGAGGGGGGGGGGTCAATTTTGGAGAGGAAACAAAAATGCTCAGAATCGAAGATAATTTCCATTCGTCTTGGTTTTTAACGATGCTCCTTATTTCTAGTTGAAAATGCTTATTTTTTAATTTAATTGGGAATGAAAAGTCAAACTCTAACATAAAGAACAAGATATTTTGGAGGGGGTAGCTAACTTCATATACGGGATAATATCCATTCCTCTTAGTTTTTAACGATGCTCCTTATTTCTAGTTGAAAATGCTTATTTTTTAATTTAATTGGGAATGAAAAGTCAAAGTCTAACATAAAGAACAAGGTATTTTGGAGGGGGTAGCTAACTTCATATACGGGATAATTTCCATTCGTCTTAGTTTTTAACGATGCTCCTTATTTCTAGTTGAAAATGCTTATTTTTTAATTTAATTGGGAATGAAAAGTCAAAGTATAACATAAAGAACAAGGTATTTCGGAGGGGGTAGCTAACTTCATATACGGGATAATTTCCATTCGTCTTAGTTTTTAACGATGCTCCTTATTTCTAGTTGAAAATGCTTATTTTTTAATTTAATTGTGATGAAAAGTCAAAAGTCTAACATAAAGAACAAGGTATTTCGGAGGGGGGCTCGTTACTGATATTGATATTAGTGCGTAAACTACAAACTGACAAAAATATCTAGAACTTTTTTTTCTTATAGCCTTGACTTTGAAGACATTTCTTCATCTTAATTGGCTTTAGAAATATCATGCAAAATAAACTAACCTAACAGTCATTGCTTTGTCGAATTTTGAGCTTTTTTTTCTTATAGCCTTGACTTTGAAGACATTTCTTCATCTTAATTGGCTTTAGAAATATCATGCAAAATAAACTAGCCTAACAGTCATTGCTTTGTCGAGTTTTGAGCAAAAACAAAAGGATTGTAACACCTGATTGCCCCGTTTTCCAACTTTTACCTTGAGAATCGATATTGTTAGCAGAATTTCAAAAGGATCGTTTATTAGTGCTGAGGTATCTGATGACGATGATCCTTATTTCTAGTTGAAAATGCTTATTTTTTAATTTAATTGTGATGAAAAGTCAAAAGTCTAACATAAAAGAACAAGGTATTTCGGAGGGGGGAGGGCTCGTTACTGATATTGATATTAGTGCGTAAACTTCAAACTGACAAAAAAATATCCAGAACTTTATTTTTCTTATAGCCTTGACTTTGAAGACATTTCTTCATCTTAATTGGCTTTAGAAATATCATGCAAAATAAACTAGCCTAACAGTCATTGCTTTGTCGAATTTTGA